>OMPB01124165.1:0-10558 GCA_900312615.1 Stylephorus chordatus | reverse complement strand
TCTCTCTCTCTCTCTCTCTCTCTCTCTCTCTCTCTCTCAAGTCGGAGGGGACAGATCATGGTCACTATAAATCTGTGGGGGACATGTCCCCCCCCTGTCCACAGTGCCATCTGCACCCATGCATATCACACATTCTCTGATTTGATATGCACTAATTAGCATAACTAGAAAAGGACATTTCCTGAAGAAAATGTGAAGTGGGCTAGTGCTGAAAAGCTCGCTGCTTTCAGCCCACTAACTAGACATCAGCTAAACAAAAACTACTCAAGTACTTTTACTTAAGTACTTTACTCGAGTACTTTCCACCTGTCATTCAAATGGCATCATTGTTAGTTCAACGCTGTTCCACTTTAAGACCTCACAAGAAAACAAAAAACTACTCAAGTACTTTTACTTAAGTACTTTTACTTGAGTACTTTCCACCTGTCCCACTTTATGACCTCACAAGAAAACATTCTAAATTGGACAGAATTTGCGAAATACGGCCACTGTACTAGCTTACTATAGATTACTTTAGATTACTATACTATGATACTAGATTACTTTACTATGATACTAGATTAATTTATATTACTTTAGATTACTATAGATTACTATACTATGATACTAGATTACTTTAGATTACTTTGGATTACTATACTAGATTACTTTAGATTAATATAGATTACTTTATATTACTATAGATTACTACAGATGACATTAAATTACTCAATACCAGTCATCACCTAAACATCCTGAACATTTTAAAGTTTGAATGAAGTTTCTAGCACAAAGTATGCCGAAGTAGTTAAGCTGTTCAGCAGCTGTTACTAGATATTGATAATATAGGGACTTGTATGGAATGTAGGATTGTAGGCCTATATGAAAATATTATTGAATATATATATTTATATAGTTAGGCCTACTTTAAATTTTTTTTTTAATTATTATGTATTTATTTATTATTAGATAAAGTAGCAGTAGGCCTATACATCGCGATCGTATGAAACTATAACAGGTATAATCTCAAAAGGAGGACAAAATAATGACCGTGGACACGAAAACCGGGCTGTCCGAACTAAAACTGGACGAATATTGGGCACCTAACAGTAGTATGCCATCTTTATGTTTTGTTTTTATTTATTTATTAATTATTATTAGGAACCGGGGTAAGTGTGCTGTAAGAATATGGGGGAACATATTTTTATAACATCTTGATTTAAGATTTTCACACCAAGGGATGTTCTCATTTCAAGTTGGCTCAGCAATGTGCTTCTTTTCGCACTGTAACCTACCTGACTCTGCAGCAAAGCAGTGTGTAGCCTACACATACAAATGCTTACAGGCCAAAAGAACACAGGACACCAGCACAGTGGGTCATTTGGTGTCTTTTGACAACAAGTCACTGAGACAAAGAGACACTTGGGGACGCACATCTACACGCGGATGAGAAACTTGCTGGTCCCGGATCGTCCTGGTGAAAACTCTTATGCAGACTTGGTGAGTTTGCTGAGATTCAACCCATGACCCAGCGAGATATAGTGCAGAGATGGAAATTGAATTGGAGGAGGAATGCGTGCTGTATGAGTAGGCTATGTGGCGGAACAGGAGAGGAGACTGGCACATCATTGCAATTTTGAGGATACACTCACACAGTAATACTGAGATACAGATTAGTGTGTGGGATAAATGACCATAGGATACATCAGAGGCTGCTATCCGAAGATGGCGTGACTTTTGAAACAGCGCTAAAGACAGACCATTGAAGCGGCCAACAGGGACTTGCCCACATGGCAAACGAGTGCAGGTTTGCGGGAGAGGTGTGTCACTACTGCGGCCAGGTGGGGAACATCAAAAAGCCTGCTGGTTGAAGGCAACAGAGAAAGTGAGTGCAAGGAGTGGAAAAAAAATCCAGAGGGAAAGGAGAGACAAGGAAAATGGGCAAATGTCATAGAGGAGGGAGAGAGCAGTGAGGGGGAGGTTTTCAATATTTACAACATGGACAGCATTCCCAAAGTACCCCTACTCAGACAGGATTTGATAGGAAATGGATGTAAAGTACAGTACAAATTAGACACAGGCTGTAGCGTAACGATAATGTCACAGTCAGAATAAAATAAACTAAGAAAACAAGCAATGATGCCAGAACTGGCTAAATGTCCCATTCGTTTGAAAACCTACACCGGCCCCTGGGAATTCTGGGAGCCACAAAGGTGAAAGTTTGACACAGAGGATTAGTGAGAGATTTATCAGTGGTTTAGTGGTAGCGGGAGCAGGAGCAAACCTTTTCGGAAGAGCGTGGATCATCACATCGAAGCTGGACTGGCGAGCAGTGAGTAACGAGGGCAGTATAGGTGTTACGAGAGGTGTTGCTAAAAACATGAGCAGTTGCTCAAAAAAGAACTGGGTACATTGAAGGGCACAAGATAGGTGTTTACCGTGAGGGCACCTCGGCACAAGCTGCTTTGGAAGGACGAGCCATGGTCGTGGAGTGGAGGCCAGGCCAGGATGTGGCATTCAAGTAGTCAAAGGAGCTGTTACAGTAAAGTAGGGTGTTGGTGCATTATAAGATAAGATAAGATAAGATATTCTGCACTGTCAGAAATGACAGTGCAGAATAAAAAGGTACAGTAGGCCTACAGTAGTCAGCATATAGGCATAGACAAATAACATGGCATACATAGGCAGCAATAGACAAATGTAACTATAAAAAAAAACTATCCAACAACTACTCTAAAACTATAAGTAAATAACTATAAAAAATAAAAAATAGAATCTAGCCCCTGTCAAGAGCATGTCAGGGAGGAGACAAGCCCATAGGGTTTGTATCGCGCACATTGACACAGGCTGAAAGGAATTATTCACAACTAGATTAGGAGGGGTTGGCCATCATATTTGGGGTGCAGAAAGTATATGGTAGGAAGTTCTCAATTTGTACTGACCATAAGCCTCTTATTAGTCTGTTGAACAAAATGAAGGGGCCGTGCCAAAAATGGTATCTCCCAGAATAATGAGGTGGGTGGTAGAATTAAGGGCATATGAATATCGTAACTTACAGAGCAGGCGAGGACGACGGTAATGGTGATGCGCTCAGCCACCTCCCACTTCCTGAGGGCCCACGCAGTCGGGCTCCAGAGGAGCGTGTGGTGATGTTGGACCTGGCACACAGATGATGTCACAGCAAATATGGAGGTGGGCAGACACAGACCGAATCCTGTCAAGAGTCCGTGAGTTAGTAGGTGTTGTGGGGATGGCCCAAGCCCAATCACATTGAAGGAACAGAGTTTGTCCCGTACAAACGGAGACAGCACAAGCTCACTCTGGAATGTCCGGGATTGAAAGGCCTAGCGAGGAAATATTTATGGAGGCCTAACCTGGATGCCGATGTTGAAAACAAGGTAAATTCATGCCTCACATGCCAAGAGCAGTGAAAGGCACCTGCCAACGCCCAGGTAAGGTAAGCCAGGTAAGCTGTGGAGAATGTTTATCCAGTAAACTCAGCCATGTCTGCGGCTACCATTGATAATCTCAGAAATAGTTCCAGTATCCAAGGCCTCCCTGAGATGATTGTTAAGGAGTTTGTGACAAGGAATGGCATTACACACCTTACCAGACATCTTCTAACGGCTTGGCAGAGCGTGCTGTGCAGACGTTGAAAGACTTAATGAAAAAGGCAACACCTTGAAAACCAAGCTGCAAAGAGTGTTATTTAGTTATCGCATCTCTCCTCAGTCTACTAGGACTTTCACCAGCAGAGATGAGGATGGGGGCAAAACTAAGATGGTACAATTTAGTTTTGGGCTGATTCAGGGGGTCACTGTGCCCGTGTCTTGCACAGTACTGCGGGAGACGGCAGAAGTGTGCGTCGACACGTGGGTCAGCTGTTCAGCAGACAGGAAAAAGGTCTTCCGGAGCCAGCACCAGAGCCCGCAGAGGAGGGGGAGTACACAGATCCCACAGCAGACGAGCGCCCCACAGCCGGACGTGGACAGTACACCGGCAATTGTGGAAACAAGCAGGCCAAGCAAGGAAACCATTGGACTTGGTGGCGCATATGGGGAGATACAATGCTCACAAAGGGAGAGGAGGCCACTGACTTACTTGGAAGAAAAGTAAAGGAGAATCTTTGTTTTTGTTACTTCAAGGGCAAGAATGCTCCCTTATCTCCTTATTTCCTTATCTACATTTTCGGAAGTAAGGTAGTCCACCCTGACTTTCTTTTTCTTTGTTTTTAAAAAAAGAAGAAGAAGAGAGAGTATGCAACCATGACAATTGTTGTGAGTGCATGTAACTAAGGTTATGAAATATTTTCTGTGGTTCTATTACTAGGAATTTTAGGTTTAGGGGTTATAGGCATAGAGGTTATAGGGTTCATTATAGGGTTCATTAGATACTTGCCTCGTCTACTAATCATAATCTAGGATGGCCAGCAGAGGGCGGAGTGTAGTAACCTAACCAACTAAAAAGGTAGAAGAATGTCATGAACATGTGTCGCATTGGAAGTTGCTCTAATAAAATTGTTAGTCACGTTTATCTTGTGTCTGTGCCAATCATGAGTATGAAGATACCACAGATATATTCATTTGTAGCTCTTTATTTCGTTCTTTCTTTTTTTCTTTTTCCATAGCAAAATAAAGGTGGGAAACTGAAGTGCCCTTATATAGTTTTTTGAATATTTTTAAAATAAACCAAACAACACAATGCAAAACAAATACAGTACACATATTCGAGGTGAAAAACGTGCCTGTAAATTGACCTTTATACATCATGTGATGATGGACTCCTTTATGGCTTCCTGGGGAGAGAAATTGGTCAATATGTTACAGAAAACTCCAATAAATAGAGACACATGTAGGAAAGCATCAGAGAACAACACCACAGCCGCTGGACCATCATGAAGCTACAATTCCCCAACTCGGGCCTGGAGGCCAGGATACTGTCTCATCAGCAGCTGGAGAAGCTGGAGCAGGAGGAGGCTGGAGATAGACCCAAATGGGATAATAAGACCCAGTACATGCTGACCTGTGTGGGGTTTTGTGTGGGATTGGGAAATGTCTGGCGCTTCCCTTATCTGTGTCAGAGCCATGGAGGGGGCAAGTAATACCTTTCTATTGAATTATGTTATTTGAGCTATTATATTTGAAGGTCTTTTTACCCCAATCACAGCAAGGGTCATTGATCTCGATTAATTGTGCGGGAGGCTAGCTTTGGGATCATTTAAATATGCCAGCCACTAGTGATGTGATTCGTGTAATGTTACCCTTCTCTAAATACCAGAGAGAAAGCACAAGTGTTCAAGTAAGACTTTCACAGAACCTCGATATTAAAAATAAAATAAAAAGTATACAAACCAAATTAGTCTAATCATTAATTTAGAGAGAAGGCTTGAAATAACATTCACATTTCTGGCAAACGCTTACATTTTTTTCATTTCATTTTTTATTTATACTCGTAAAAGCACTGAGGTATCCCTCATTTATGGTGTTGATGAGTTCACACGCAAACACAAATATCAACAAAACAAATTCAGTATATAATAAATAATAATAATAATTAAAAGCAGTTACAGGTCGAAACTCAAGAGCAACTCTGTCACTGAATGAATAACTACCTTAAGCTCTAGAGTCTGTTGTAAGGTATTCCAAGTATAAGGAGCATCATGGAGAAAAGCAGTCCTTCCATGATCAGATCGTACCCGAGGAACCCTAAAAATAAGCCGATCATTTGATCAGGTCTGGTAGGCGCCAAGGCTCCAGACCAACAGAGATGAGATTTATGACGGAAGTTTACCAATAATGGCTTTGAAAATAAACAGAAACCAGTGATAGTTACGCCTTAAAGAGAGAGATGGCCAACCTACCTTATCATGCAGAACACATGGTGAGGGTCATACTGTATATATCACCCATTATAAATCTTACAGCAGAGTGGTATAATTTTTAGAGCTGGTATTCATTTGGGTGTGGCTGATGTGATCCCTGGTTCTTCCTGGCAAAATAGCCATGGGTGTCCTTGAGCATGTCAATAGTAAAAAGGTGTTAAAATGCAGTGGTTAGTTTTGACAATTTGTGACATTATACAGTAGCTACGGTAGGTAGTCAATCTACAGTATATAAAACACAATTGTCCTATAGAATATATTCATTTCACATTGAGACTCTGAGGCTGGGGGACTGTGTTTAGTTAAAGGCTAAACAAAACATAGCCTATTTACAGTAATAAACACGTGCTGTCACAAAAGCCTTCATAAAAGTACCTACTAAGACAGTTTGAGTGACGTGTACATTGCACTATAACCCGTCCTGCTCTCAGGGCAGATGTAAAATATATGTTTTATCTATACATCTCCATCTGTAATGATTAGACAAAGCTGTGTAAAGATAACATTTTAATTGAACTAATAAAACGGTGGCACCAAGATGGTGCACAAGGTGTACAAAGTCTCAATGTAAAGTACAATGTACTGTATTGTTAGAACTGGAAACGCATTTCTGCCAGAAAATGTTAACGTGATTGCGTTGCAGCATCAGTTTTTGATTCATACTGTAGCTTTGCAGGCTACAATGATGTGAAGACTTTTACACTACTGTGTGAAAAGAAGGTTTGAACTTACTTCCTGTTCTATTTCATGTGGGCTTCGCCGCTTAGCTCTGCCCTATGGGTATGCGCATGCGTCAGACCATGCGCACTGAAAACTTTCATGCACCAATCAGCTAGGGCAACGCCCCGCTCCCCCTTTATAAGGTGGCGTCCAGCCGACCACCCTCATTCCGAAATTATTTCAGCGACACCAGTCTCTAAATATCAAAAGATGAAGAAGAATGAGAAGATTGAAACGGCCCCTTTCAGGGCCAAATGCTGCCTATCCTGTACGGCAGATATCCCGCTTGGCGACGGGCACTCCTTGTGCTTCCGTTGCCTTGGTGGGGGACCACGCCCGTGTCGCCGTCGAGGGGATAACCGACTGCCTGGCTTTCCATTCTCTCGAAGGAGAGAAGCTGGCGGCCAGCCATAGGTTCTTTTTCGACAAGGCGGCTCCCTTACGGGGGTTGTCGGATCTCCTTGACGTGACGGTGGGGAGTCCATTGGATGATGGCAGCAGCCAATCGGAGGACGGGCCCTCCTCGGATGAGGAGGGCTCCGTGGATGGATCGTCCGCTTCGGGGGAAGACAACGCTCTGGCGGGCCCGGCTGTACAGCCCAGGCAGCAGACGATGGTCGACCTGTTTGTGGACATCATGGGACAGGCGGCAACGATGACGGGGCTCACCATGCCTGTGCCGTTGGTGTCGAAGGCGCCCAACCGGATGGTTGGCCCATACTTCTGGCAATTCGCCCCGGTTACCTGCGACAAGATGGTTTGCCGTGCTTTCCCGACGATACAGCCATACTTCAACGAAGCGGCGAAGGACCCGTCGTCGCTGCAGTCCCCCGGTGAAGTCCTACAAGGAGTTCACACGGATGGAGGGGTGGATAGACCAGCAGCAGGGGGGTATCCCCCCACTAGAATCACCCCTCACGACTCTCCTTTGCCCGATCGCTGGATGGTGCTCGGAGGGTAAGCCACCAACTCGACTCTTCAGGAGGCTGGCGTCTCTGACTGATAAGTCGTATGGCTGTGCAGCTCAGAGAGCCGCTGCCCTGAGCAACATCACACTCCTGACCACTGCACTGACCGGCATAGCAGATGGCAAGTCCGCCCTTGGGCCTGACGATGTGGTATCGGTTGCCAAGTTCTCCGGTATGATTCTCCACCTGGCGTTGCTGGTGGCGGTGGCGTTGGGGAGAATCATGGCCTGGTCTACTTTGTCCCAGAGGGCCGTATGGCTTTCTCTGACGAAGTTGTCCGAGACAGAGAAGCAGCGGCTGACCCTTGCACCACTGGCGAGAGAGGGTCTCTTCGGTCCGTGATTCGACGAGAAAAGGCTCTTTAAAACGAATAATAAAGCCGATACCAGCTCCACTGCTTATCGATCGTATGGTCGTGAGGCATGTGAGGGATTGATGCCCGATTTACAGTAGCTGATAGAGCATCGGATGAACGCTTTACCAGACAACAACAACGGGTTGTTCTGATATTGTGAAAGCATCAATGAGGACGTTGGTGGGGCCTACGCAGCTGTTGTGCACCTGTTGTGCACCTGTTGTACGACAGGGAACTGATCGCTTTACAGTGCCAATGGTATCTACCATTGAACGCTCTACCAGACAACTGGCAGGTTGTTCTGATACAGCGAAAACGTTGGTGAGGCCTACGCTCTGTGCACCTGTTGTATCACAGGGAGCTGAGCGCGAGCCCACTGAAACGGTGTGTCAGCCCTTTCGGGCGGGGCCCCCTATGGGTCACTCACAGAGTGATGGCTGTAGGGGCCGAACGATCAGGAACGCTCCCTCTCTGCAGGCACGCCCTCTCTCGGAGCGCTATACATCCTGGTTGGACCTATGCACTATCCCGGGATGGCTGAGGGGTATGTTGAAAGAGTTTCATCCCCTGTTATTCACGCACCGCCCGCCGCCGTTCGAGGGTGTACTCGAAACGAGCCTGAGAGTCCCACAGCGAGTGCGGCTTTAGCAGAGGAGATTTTGAGCCTCTTGGGAAAGGGAGCCGTACGGCTGGTCCCTCCCAACGAGATGCATCAGGGGTTTTACTCCCGGTATTTCCTGGTTCCGAAGAAATCAGGGGACATGAGGCCCATTCTGGATTTACGAGTACTCAACAGGCTTATAGCTGTGAGGACGTTCAGAATGCTCACTACCACATCGCTGCTGCGGTGCATGAGGGAGGGCGATTGGTTAACGTCCATAGATCTGAAGGACGCCTATTTCCATGTCCCCATTCTTCAAGCGCACAGGAAGTTTCTCCGCTTCGCCTTTCAGAGCGTAGCCTACGAATACCAGTGTCTCCCATTCGGCTACTCTAGCCCCACGAACGGTTTCGGGGTGTGTCAGAGTAGCGCTTGGTGCGCTACGGCGGTGAGATATAAGAATATTATTCTACCTAGATGACATACTGATATTGAGCCGGTCAGAGGGGCAGACGAGAGCCAACACGAGAGACTTGATAAGTCATCTTACAGCCTTGATAAGTCAGCCTTTTGTATTAGGTGGACATCGTCCTCTGTTTTTCTACACATTGGATTACCCAGCCTGTTTTTAGGACGATGGATGGGTGTTTTCCGATGGACCGACTCTCTCTCGGACGGCGCTTACGGTGGTATAGTAAGTCGCACGCCTGGGTGAGTACCGCTTTTCGATTGTCAATCAAGCTATGTGGAAAGTGAGGTATGTGTAGCCTGTTATATTCACCCTTACCCCGCTTGGGCGTTCGCCCTTGTTATGCTCGGGTGTTATTGGTTACATTACGGGTCTCAGCGTGCCACTTCTGTGGTTAGCTGTTTCTCTTATGCATTCTCTCCCTAGTATATGGATAATGTATGTTATTCTGATGGGATGTGTCTGGGGCCGGACCCAGCAGGGTGCATTGAAAGGGCTCCACGCTTCGCTCCACCTGTACCCATAGGGCGGAGACTAAGCGGTGAAGCCCACATGAAATAGAACGATACTGTACGTTATGACTTATAACTCAGTTCTATGATTGTGGGCAAAGCCGCTTAGCTTTTCGGCTGCTGGCTCCTCTGTCGCTGAAATAATTTTTTGGTGAATGGGGTGGTCGGCTGGCCACCGCCTTATATAGGGGGAGCGGGGGCAGGGGCGGGTCTTGGACACTGACGCAAGGGGGGCGGATCTCTCTTTAGGGCCCCCCCCCCCCACACACACACACAAAAAGCACAACGAAACACGGACAACTATGCTTAAATGTGTCCTGTTACACATAGAACGAACGCTCGTCAATTGGCATTCAACTTATCTAAGAAGAGGAAAAATGGTTCATACTTGGTCATTAAATATGTTGGTTCTGCCTCACGGTGGGCTTTTGATTTTTCATGTTTGTCAATCTTCTCTATTCCCTTTCTGTATGATGACAAGCCCAGATTTGGGTCAGCCCAAACTTTCCCCGCAGAGTCACTGGATTTATTTCCAAATAACCGGCAACAGCAGCAAAACATGCGGTGGGCAGTAGGCGAGTAAACTAGCCATGCTCGCTGGATAGAAGAATTTCCTACCTGACGGTTGTACCAGCTCGGGTTGAATCGTCGCTGCTCCTGGTCATAAGGAAAATCGTCAAATCCGTCTTTCAGCCCAGGCTGACAAGAACCATGTTGAATAATGGCCCGGATTACATCAGGGGTGAGTGGCTGATTTTTAAAAAGATGTGGGTCGGTCGGATAGTCTCCAGGCGGCAGAATGCTAACGAGTTGAGTTGGTCGCTGTGCGTCAGGCGGGTCACAGCCTAGCGGCGCTAGATGGGCTGTTGCTGGGCTGGAGCTCTCCTCATTCCTTTGGTTCTGTTCACCGTCACCAACTTCACCCTCTTGTAAAATGTTCATATGTGTGTCGACAGTGTCCAGTAAATCCATGGGGTTTGGGGGAAGATCTGCTTCTGATTCGGGTCCACCATTATTTTCATCAAGCAGGCAACCGCTAGCACTAGTAGCACTAATCAGATGCTCGGTCAAAT
>OMPB01124139.1:0-10542 GCA_900312615.1 Stylephorus chordatus | reverse complement strand
CATCTAAATTCAGTAGTTTTACATATTTTCGACTGAAACATGCTATAGGGGCGGGACATAACGTTTAGAGGAATTTGATTGGAACGTTGACAAGTGGGCGGGTTATAACAACTTTAGACTGAGACAGACAAATTCGATAGACGGATAGCGTTATACCCTTTTGGTCTATGCGCTGACGTAAGCAGTCGGGAGATTTTGTTTTACAGGAAGAAAGCATTTGATATAAAATTACAACGAAACTGAAATTTTGTAATTTTTTTTGTCATAAATCGTTAAATAGGTGCCCACTATGACCAAGGATTAATTAACTGTTATTAGTTTTAAAATGCATTTTTTTATATTTTGTCTGGCATTAACATCTTGCCCAGGGACTGCAGCTGAAAATTAGCAACCTTGCTAACGCTGGCATATCTACAGGTTTCCGTGTCAAATGTTTATTCTGTCGATTGATATGCATTGTCCCTGTTTAAATAAACTCAATAAAAAAAGAAAAAAAGAAAAAGAAAAAAGGATGTGATCGAAAATGGGGGTAAAAAAAATGCATTTTTGACTTCAGTGCATCTTTAAGGATATATTTTAACATCTGATACTATAATACATTTTATAAAAAGTACTTGAGTTTGATGGTTAAAGCAGGACATTTCCTAAAAGCCTCAATTTAAGGATTCTTTTTAATTGTACTTAGGATAGGCAAATTGGGTAAGATAAGATTGCTGTTATGTCTGCACACTGGATCATCAGTGATACATCGATCGAGTTATAGCACTGTTCTATTGCAATTATTGTGTTATGCCTGGGTAAAGAGATGTTGTGTTGACGCTGTACGACTGTTATGGTGTGATACTTTCTACACAGCTGATATTTCTCTCCCACCACCTGCCCACTTCCTGGTATTGCCTGGCGAGCCTACGATACCCTGGACTCAATGGTTACAGTCCTTCAAAACCTACCTCATAGCATTGGTGCTAACGAACATTAGCGTGGCTCAGAAGAAGGCACTGTTAGAACGCTGCTTGGGAGTGGAGGGTCAACGTGTGCTCGGGACACTAGGGAACGGTAACAACATCAACTATGGTACAGCGGTGGGACTTGCCAGACCCACGGCTGATCCAATCCTGACTGTCACTATGCCGTGGCATTTGAAGGTCTGGGCTGTCTCTCTGCCGTTGCCCATTAACCTCTCCTCAACCCCTCGGTTAAACCAGTCATTCCACCACTGCGCTGCGTGGCTGTGGCTCAGGGGGTAGGTGGGTCGTCCCCTTATTGGAAGGTCGGTGGTTCGATCCCCGGCTCCTCCTGTCTGCATGTGGAAGTGTCCTTGGGCAAGTTACTGAACCCCAAATTTCTCCTGATGAGCAGATGGTGCCTTGCATGGTAGTCTTGGCCATCCATGTGTGAATGGGTGAATGTTGGCATTGCGCTTTGGATAAAATGCAGTCCATTTACCATCTCTCTCCATGATGGGGTCTCGGCCGAGCTGCAGCAGCTGCTGGAAGCTGGCATCACGGACGCTTCACCCTGGGTCTCAAACCTGGTGGTGGCTAAGAAGAAGTCAGGGGCCTTGCGTGTCTGTGTCGATCTATGTGCGGTGAATAAGGCAGTAAGCCCTGACAAGTATCCACCTTGGAAGAGCTCACCGCTCAATTCTACTGCTCTACGGTGTTCACTAAGCTCCACCTCAGACAGGGATACTTGCAGGTGCCTCTCCATCCCAGCAGCAGAAACCTCCCAGCATTCATGACACATACGGGGGTGTTTCGCTTTTGGCCTCATCTCCGGCCCGCAGCTGCTTCCAGAAGGTCATGGTCTCTGGGTGTTGTGTTGTGTATTGTGATTGTGGGTTATCAGATTGATGGAAGTAAAGAGACGTTGTTTTGACGCTACGACTGTTACGGTGTGATCCTTTCGAACATAATAATTACATCATGTGTTACAGTATAGTGTTTTCACCGTTTTAGCCTCTGACAACATTGTTGTATCGCAGGAGCGCCCCATCTACAAAGGGAGTCAGTCCACCCTGTGTGGAAAGTGGGGCACCGCCTCCGGCGTGGAGGTGGATGAGCTTGGACGTCCCGTGCTCTGGCGTGACGGCAGAGAGAGCATCAGAAGGACTGAGGCGGACGGAGAGCGAGAGGAGCGGCGGAGGAGGGTGGAATCGTACCTGAAAACCAGCAACATGTCGTTGGTAAATGTCACCTCCAGAGCATCCTTAGTTTGGAAATTGATTTTTCGGATGCTCTGTTTTGATTCCCATGTTTATTTCTTCCGTGTTTATTTGCCCTCTCAATGGGCCTCATTTACTAACAGTGCATACGCACAAATCTATGTGTAAACTGTGCGGAAGAACGTTTTAATAAGCACAAATCCGGGATTCATCAATATTCTCTTACCTGAATTCATTCTTACTCTGCAAACAAATTTAGAATTGCCTCGGACCATGCATACGCACAAATAATGAATGTCCCGCTGTAAACACACACATTTTAACTAAATGCATAACATATTAAAATCACATTCATAAGTCCCAGTGAAACGGAAGTTTGAGATCATCTAAGTTCAGTAGTTTTACGTTTTTCCGTCTGAAACAGGCTATAGGGGCGGGACATAACGTTTAGAGGAATTTGATTGGAGCGTTGACAAGTATAATGACAACAAAGTATAACAACTTTACAAGAGAGAGAGAGAGCAGTTGTGTCGGGTGGATGTCGTGAGATTATTGGGTCAACCAATGGAGGATCGTTGTGACGTAAGCACTCGGGAGATTTTGTTTTCCAGGAACTAAAAAATCATACGATTTGATATAAGATTACAACAAAGCAATTTTATTTTTTGGCATAAAATAGTGCACAATACGACCATGGATGTGATCCAAAATGGATTTAAGTTATGTTCATTTCAGCATTATATCTAACACAGACTGTACACTGCGCTAAATGGGACTCGCGCCCAGCGTGTTACCTGGGTTAAAGCGGTGTTACCTGGGTTACCGCGTCACCTGTTTTGTGGGTTTTGGATTTAGATTGTGGCAGTTGAATAAACAACACACGGCTGTGCTGTCAAGAAGAAAAAAGAGAAGTCTTTGCTTTGTCCATCCCAGCAACTTCTACACTACAATATTTAAACCCGGTAATTTACTAATGCATTGGCCAATTTATTTAATAACCAACCCAAATATTCAACTATAAAATTTAAAAAAAAAGTAGGCCTCTATGAACATTTCCATATTGAATATAATGATGGCCTATAATGATCAGATACCCCCACCAATTTCTAGTGCCATCAAGCTGAGCATATGTAGCCAATGTGCAGCTGGTTAATTGGTAGCCTATTAAAAGGCATGCAGGCTATATAAAAGATTCAGATTCACCTCCAAACAAGTGTTAAAGGTGCTGTCTCCGCCACTACATTTATGGCAAAATTTAACAATTCTGCGTATATCTGGAAAGTATTCGGTGACATAAGATATTTGACACATCAATGACGTAATTTGAGCATCTGTGAGGAGCAGGGGCCAAAACGGGACAACCAATCCAATGTGTTCATAACACCTTTGATTGGACGACCCATCTGTCAGTCAAACTGCAAACTCAATGTGCAGTTTGACGAATGCACATTGAGTTTGGTTTCGGGGCCATCTCAGATTGGGGAGGAGGCGTTGCTTAGAATTCAAAAAAATGTTCTATTTTTTTTCTAATTCAGTCAGCGGATACACCACCTTTTAAAGGATAAGTTCAGAATTTTTTACATAAAGCTTCATTTTTGACTTACCCGTGATGATTGATTGTTTGATACATTTTTCAGCTCCGTGCGCCCAGTCATGCGCTTGGGCAGGTAGGTTTATACTAATGCTAGCGCAACCTTATAGTAACCACTAGCAGCCACTACCAAACTCAATTTAAACACTCCACAGTGCACCCAAAGTTAATAAAATGGTACTAATAATAATAAAATTACGACTGAATTGGTGAATTGGAGTGTTCATAGCATAATTTTGGAAGTCAAATTATCCTCTTCAAAGTCAGACATGCCTTTCAAACATGGCCATTGTAACTTCCTGTTGGTGTCTAGTACTCCGGTGTTAATTTGACTAATAAAATTACGCTATAAACACTCCAATTCACCCCGATTATTAGTACTATTTTATTAACTTTGGGTGCACTGTGGAGTGTTTAAATTGAGTTTGGTAGTGTCTGCTACTACCATAGGGTTGTCTAGCATTAGCCTACCTGCCCAAGCATGCGACTGGGTGCACAGAGCTGAAAAATGTCTCAATCAATCAGAATCATCATGGATAAGTCGAAAATGAGGCTTTATGTCAAAAATTCAAACTTACCCTTTAAGATGGCATATCTAGCCTTGCTGGAAGATATTGCAGCCCAAGCCTTTTTTTTAACCAGAGGAAACACTAGAGAAAAGTGTGCAATATACAGTATATAATTTATAGAAGTTAAAAAGTGATGCCTGGTTGGCACTGCAAGACTGCTAGCACGTGCATTTGATGGATTAAACATTATTATCCAGAACGCTGTTTTTATTATTACGATATTACACAAACATATTTCCTTATATAGAGAAATGGGGCGTGGCAGTATGCTAATTACAAATAGCGGACACGTGTGTCAATTTAGAATGGTTCAGATTCACTAACACACACACTTAATTATTCTGTGTTGCCGTCGAGCAGGACTCAGGCCTGCCCTCGTCTTTGCTACCTCTGAAGCTGCAGGACAACGGCCTTGCCCCCAGAGAGCAGGACCCAGGGAGCCCCTCGAGGGAGGACGGCCCGCTGGGGGAAGTGGACTGGGGAACAAACCAGTCGACACCGGAGGAGGATGAGGGCGACAGCAGCAACAGCAGCTTCCAGATCTCTGAGGCACTCACCAACCATTTCTACTACAGCAATGGCGTCCTCAGGCCCAAACCACACTCCAACGCAATCCTGCTGCATCCCAAGGGTCCGATTATCTAGAGGCGTCGCTACGACATCCAGCACCACTCAAGGTGGTGCCTTTAATAAACCAGGGTTGTTGTTTTTCTGAATATTCCTACTCGGAGTATGAATATGATATAGAATTGGTCAAATGTTGGTAAACCATGGCTTGTTGCTGCTTCTATCCAGTGACAACGGTAGCTTATATCCTTCTCCACAAATATTGATGAACAGGATTGTTGTTCATGGAAAACATGTACTGTGGTGTTGATAAGAGGTACGCTATTTATTCCTTCACCGCATTAAAAGACTTGCAACAGGCTTGATGTATAACTAGCCCTTTAGGCTGTGGGATTGGTTACCATGGACAACTTTGCACTTAAAGCTACGGTTCACCTGTGGATAAGACTTAATTGGGTATGTGTATGTTTGCATCTGATGGGACATTTGAGTTATTACACCTTCGCTTTATACTACCGAAAAAGGATTACTTGTTACTCTGAGGAACTTCCAACACAAGAGGATGTTTATCAACTAATGGATTATTTTTGTGATTGCCAATTGAACTTGTTTAGATAACTGGGTTTGTGTTTGTTGGCTTAACTGCACCCCAAGCAGAAATGGGATGGGATTGTAAAGTAATACTGCCATCTATTAGGCCTTAAGCATGCCTTAACTGATACTTCTATAAATATTTCTTTTTGTAATGCAATTTACATTGATGTCTTGTATGTTTACTTATAAAAGAGTATACCAAGGACAGAAGAACAATTTTACTTAGTTAAAACAAAAACTCCTGCTAAAGGTGACTTGAGGACATGAACAGCTAATACACGAGTCCTCTGTTGACAATAAAACGTGAAACCATTGTGGAAACAGTCTTTTCTCCTGTAATAAAAAAACACATTTTGTGTATAAAATTACTTTTTGAGTAATTACCAATGTAACAATGGTCCTCAAAGGGATTCCCTAGAAACTTGGTATTTGGCCCAGGGGTGGCGTCTTACGACCTGCGTCACACACAGATGTGTGCCTGATGCGCTCTTGTTGCCTTCCTGGCGCCTTATGATTATAAAATTGAATTACAACACATTCGCATCAGAGGACATTTAAATGTTTGGGTTTTGTCAAGTGACAATATCCTTTGTGTAGCTTCATGACAACTTCCAAAAAAAAAAACATCCCCCTGGTACGAGAGTCAAACCAGCGACATAAGGATTATAAGTATCCATTTACAGTATAGTCTTCTGCTTTACCAACTGAGCTACGGTCCCGTTTAGTTGCGTCAGATGAACGTGCACTTCAGAGCACAGGCTGAGACGTTCACGGAGCTCGCCAAAGCGTGCACCGCTACAGCCTACAAAACCACGCCCACCTGGGTGAAATGCCAAGTTTTTAGGGAGTCCCGGTCCTCAAAATCATACTACTGTTCTCTGCAAAAGCAATCGGGCTCATTAGTTTACAATGGTCATTATTGATAAAGTTGGTCATCAGATAGATGCCACATAAAACATTTTGACATGGGATTTTGAACCCAGTTAATTGGTTGACATCCTTTTCCATCATAGGGCAATACAATTAGAAATAACCAAACCCTTAAATCAAGACTTCAGAGACAGCACCATACATTACCACAATTAGTACCACCCAGTTTAGTTGTGTTACTTCTATGCCAAGTGAGTCACTTGGCACAATTTCAGCCAATCAGATCAATAGACTCTTTTCACAGAGGCGACATAGTAAGGTGTAGGTGTGCCATCATTAACATCAGGTATGATTCATTTATGTGCATCAGAGCACTAGCATAGTCAATGTGTGGCGTCTACATCACATTACATGTCCATGTCTATACTGGTGATGTCATAACTAAATGGAGCGGCCCTATAATTAGTTGTATGTGCTACACCTGCAATAGCAACTGTTTTATAAAACGTGGTGCTGTTCCTGAGGTTTTATTTGAATGCTGCCTACTCTTTAAAAAGCTTCTTTTTTATGAAAGAGGTAAAAATTCTTTGTGAGTCCGTTGGTGAGTGCGAAGGTTGCTCCTCTGAGAAAAGCATTTCCCACATACGGAGCATGTATACGGTTTTTCTCCCGTGTGAATCCGCTGGTGCATCTCCAGGTGGCTGAAGCGATCGAAGCTTTTGCCGCAGAATGGGCAGATGAACCACTTCTCTCTCACACGACAATTCTTTAAAGACTTGAGTTGCATCAAGTCATACTGGTCAGCTGGAATGGGGAATCTGCCGTCAAAATACAGACTGGGCCCCGTTTGACTCGGAGATTTGTCCGAGGTCAGTCCACTCCCTTGATTGATGGGCTGCCCTTGCTGCGCCTGACTTATAATCACTGGGTTCCTTGGTTCATTCACCGAAGTTTGTATTGTAACATCCCTCATAAACCTGTCTATATATCCTGCTTCAGAAGGATTATTGTCAAGGCTGTCCAGTGCGTTTTGAATGAACTTAATTTCCTTGTCCAGACTTTTTGAATATTGCTGCGGCCTTAAGAAACAATCTGAATCGTTGGTGTCGTCACTGTCTGCAATTGAAACAGATGACCATTGGTGGCTTTCTCTGTCTTCCATAGCATCGGCCACTTGGTGGTCTGGCACAATCGCGGTGCCATTTGGTCCATCGTGTTCATTTTCCAGTGGCTGTTCCACAATTTGGACGCCATCTTCTTCTGCCTCTGCCTTAAGTTCCAAGCCATCAAACTCTTGCTCGTCTTCGCTGTGTACAGACCCAAGGAGCTCCAACTGTCTTTCTGCTATTTGTGTAGGTGTTGGCGTGGAGACATTGTCCAGAATGTCTGCATTCTCGCTGACATTTGGCTCAGATTCTTCCGTTTGAACCATGACAATGACGGGCCCTATGAAGACAGACATGCCGTTTGTTAGAATTAGCGGTCAATCTTTTCGTGGGCCGTGTGAAAGGATTATCTAAAGGCTGCAAATTTATGTATTAGAATAGTACATAATAGTACAGCACTTGTATGTCCTGGTACTCAAACAGATATTACGACTGTGTGGCATGTAATGTAGTGTGTTTATTAGGATGGATTGACATGTGTTCACCAGCTTATCTGTTTACTTAGTATTGTTTGAAACTAGCTCTATTTGAAATCCTACTACTCCAGAATTATTGTTGTTGCTCATTTCTGACAAATGTACTCCTTGTAAGTCGCTTTGGACAAAAGCGTCTGCTAAATGCCCTAAATGTAAGTACATAAAATGTAAACTTGTCTAGTAAAATGTATTGAGAACTCAAAATGGGTCTAATATCTAAACAGTTAGAACCTACGTCTAATTTTGTATTTATCTTAATTGCTTTATATGTATCTTGCTTTATTAATGTAGCTAGATCTATCATACAGCAATAGTAAACTAAATGCAGTTCAATACAATGTTACTATTTAGACAAGGCTATTCCTTATGTACCATAGAAAATTCAACACCTTTTGTGATAAGATTAACTTTAGTTTATTCATGACTAAGTAGATAGAATTTGGAGGTTAACATTTATAAATTCAAAACTATTATACCATACCGTTATCATTGGGTTTCCGCAGGTTATTTGGTCGCTCGGTTTTTGAACAAGACGGAGCAGAGGGGAGTGCAGACACTTGCGTATTGGAAATAAGTGTCAGCTTTTCCTTTTCCAGGACCATCACCTTGCTCCTGAGCGCTTCAATCTCGCTTTCTCGTCGGCGCACCTCAAGTTGCACGAAGGCGAAGGCATCGTCCCACATTTTACTTATTTCTACAACTGCAGTCTTTGCTAGCATGTCCATTATTGAGGTTAGCTTGCTTTGGAAGACGACAACGTTGGCCATGTTTTCCAGGATGAGCATTTCTGCCAGCTTTCTATGTACTAATAAAGTTTGATTCTAAAAGTCAACGATGATTCACCAACAATTAAAACAAATTAGTAGCCTCTACACTACAGCCTACATGACGAGCGATACTTCCGTACATACGACAGAAACATTCTCGAGATCACGTGACACATGCGATACGGCAACAACAGTGGGACAAAGGTTTTGTAGACATAAATGGAATTTATTATGCAACCGTTGTAGCGCAAAACACAACAATGTATACGACATTTAACGTATATACTTAATGATATCATATATCATAATGATTTTAAGTTACAATAGTTTAATGACACATCCTATGATATAAAAAGGTGGTAAGGCAGCATGAGTGTGACCAAATGTACCCAATTACCCAAACAAAAAAATAAAATAAAAATGGAACAGCAGACCCTCTAGTGAAACAGTTGTAATTGTTCCTGGTATTTTTGACGTACTGAAATTGTGCCAATCAATGGCCAACACTGTAACAAATACAATAATATTTGTTACAGTGTTTGTTATTTTGGTGCTGTCCCTGAGGTTTGACAAATCTCCAGTGTGATTTGATTCTGACAAATTGAATTACGTTTGTGTTGGCACACAGTATGTTCAAAATATGATAAAATTGTTTGACTTTACAATCTTGTCAATAAGTGAACTTTAAACATCTCTTCCTTCCCTGAATTGGATTTAAATGTGATGGGCTTATCCCAGCATGGCCTAATCTCACATCATACTGAAAGAAACTGAAGCTTTGAGCTGGACCCACACTTCCTCCTCTCCTAACGTCAGGTGCAGAGCAAGCTAATGCTACGACCATGCGAGTCCTGAGAAAAGGTCTGGTGAGCCAATGTATCTGGGTTTGTTTGTTTTTGCAGTATTTTAACTATAGTGAACTTTTTTTATTCTTCCATTCACTTGGTGGATGCTTGATAACGGAAATCATTAAAGGAGATCTATTATACTCAGTTTTACCTATCATTAAGTGAGTTTTGAACACCTACCGAGTAGCTTTGCATGATTTTCAGCTCAAAAAACCCCATAGTTATGACATACCGGCGTTCACAAATATCCTCAGCGAGCCGATTTTCAGCCTCTAGCTGTAATGCGAGATCTTGGCTGCTGGTCCCTCCCACGTGACTCTGATTGGCCAGCTCAGTGGAGGCTTACGGGGGCAGGTCCAACGCTGAAGGAGGATTTGTCCCAATTGGAGGCTTCAACGTCAGGTTGTGTGCAACCTGACACAACCATCTCGCGGAGATCTCGCCACGAGCCGTTCAGAGAGGCAGGAAACCACGTTGCAGGATTACGGCAGAAACACTATAGCTCATGTTTTGTAACTTTGGTGAGGTTTGCATTTGATATCCAACATTATAACATTGTTTGTATGTACTAAAACATGGATCAGCATAATATATCTCCTTTAAATTCAAATCAATTTATCATCAATTTCTTTTCTTTTCTTTTTTTTTTTTAAATTTCAAGCGTACGATTCTTCGGGAGCAAAAGCACCAAGATCAGTGGACAGTCTTCTGGTGGGACTTCAAACTGGAACGCTGTGTGAAGCACTTCCCGCACGTGGCACACTCGTAGGGCTTCTCCCCGCTGTGGACCACTGCGTGTCTTATGAGGTTACACTGCTTGGTGAAGCTCCTGCCACACTGCAGGCAGCTGAAGGGCTTCTCCCCCGTGTGGCTCCGCAGATGCTCCTTCAGCTGGCTGAAGCGCATGAAGCTCTTGCCGCAGTACGTGCA
>OMPB01124125.1:0-12939 GCA_900312615.1 Stylephorus chordatus | reverse complement strand
GACATCAGCTGACATTTCACCCCTGTAACTTCCCACCCCCACTCCCCTCCAACTACCACCCCTCCTAGTCTAACATGCTTCTCCCCTCTCTCCTCTGAGGAGGTTCTAGAACTAGTTAGGTCCAACCATCCCACCACTTGCCCCCTCAACCCTGCTCCAAGACATCTCATATGACATCCTGCCATTCCTCACCACTGTCATTAACTCTTCCCTCTCTTCAGGCTTGGTTCCGGCCTCCTTCAAGACCGCTAGAGTCAAGCCGCTCCTAAAAAAAACTACCCTTGACATCAAGAACAACGATGATGCCCCGGACCGGTAAGAACCTTAGTTATTTTTGCTCCCTCACCCTTTTCCCTTTTATTTATCCAGGTTAGCCTCGTTGAGATAGAATCTCATTTTCAAGAGGGACCTGCCCACATTCATACACACATTCACACCTATGGACAATTTAGACGAGTCACCAATTAACCTAACCTGCATGTTTTTGGTCAGTGGGAGGAAGCCGGAGTACCCGGAGAGAACCCACGCAGACACGGGGAGAACATGCCACACAGAAGGTGTCCCGGCCAGGGTTTGAACCCATGACCCTCTTGCTGTGAGGCGACAGTGCTACCCACTGCGCCACCGTGCCACCAAATATTATATAAATAAATGGACTTAAGTTGATTATACAAGAAAGATCATGCTGACACAATGACATATGTATCTAACGTGGATTTGACCGTGTGAGATTGTTTTGTAAACAAGTGCACTGTACAGTATATCTGTTTCTCAAGTGGGATGTTGTTACATAAGCTTACTGCAGTGTTGCTCAAACCTTTTTGGCTTTTTTTAAGTTAACCTTATAACGATGGGTGAAAATAGAAATGTTGACACCAAATTTGTTTTTTACTTCCATTTTTCTTTTACCCCAATGTTTTCCAACTCCATTAACAATTTCAAATGTAATCTGGATTACATTTAAAATTCAACAGCTGTTAATCGGTCAAGCAGGCCGGTAACTCACAAGTTACAAACACCAGAGGGTGGGATGGGTAGCTGGGCCCGGCGTCGTTTGAGCCCACCACCTGAATGGCGTGTATTTCCCCGCAGGATACAGGAGACAAGGAACAGGTGTTGGTGGTGGTGTTACATTGCAGGTTCCTGTCACTAGTCACCAGGTACTGGTTGGCTCCGTAGGCATCGCTGTCTGTGTCCCAGGACACGGAAAGCATTGCCACGTTGTGACCCTTCACCACGGTCACGTTCACGGGGCCTGGTGTCTGCGGTCCTACATACAACAGGGAAAAATACACACTCTGAGCATGGATACATATTCAGAAAAAGAACTTGAAATATTACATCATGGGGCAATACAAACAAAAAAAAAGTATATATCATGTTTATGAATACACTGTTATTCATAAACAGTTGAAAAGGAATGCATGTAACACTTTATTCTACCTATGATCATGAGCCCGGAAGTAAGTACTGTAAGTACTATTCCAGACCATTGATACACACTGGCTGTGTTGTATCTACCATAGAGGACATACAGTAGGGCCTGATTTACTAAGATCCCAAATAACGAGTACTAAATTGCATGTGCATTCTAAGAAATTGCACTTTCCGTTTGTGGGCGTTTTGCGTGTGATTTACTAAGAATTATTGCGTGATTAACAACACGTGCAAACAGCAGTATTTAAATGAGGGTTTTGTGTGTTTTAATGGTTTCCGCCATGTCCAGAGAATGACGAATGATAAATTTGATCCTATGGAATTGGAGGTGTTAGTGAGAGGCGAACTGCAAAAAACAAGGAAATAGGACAAATGTTGATTTAATTTTCTTTAGCCTCCAGTGGCTGTGAATGTTTTGGCTATATTTATGTTTAATCATTGTTTTGTTTGCATCAAAGAATTTGGATGAAAATAAAAAACGAATGCATACTCCAAACGGCTCATGAGAAATTACTTTGGATCAGACTTTATACCATAGAGCACTTCACACTTCACATGTTACAAAGTGCCTACTGGTCGTATGAAGCAGATACATTTTTAAAAGAGCACATAAGGGATAACAAAATAAAACTAATTAAAAAAAAAATTAATAAAAGAATCATACGATATTTATATGGTATTGCGTGGCTCCTTCTTCTCCTTCAATCGATCCTATATTACTTTCGGGAAACCATGGCAACCGCATAGCCTACTGTAAAAGCCGCGTTTGGCACAGTGCGTATCCTTCTTGTGACTGGCTCCAAATCAGCCCGTACACCAAAGAGCTCTAAAATGGATATTGGTCGATAGGCGATATGTTTGTATTATTTCTTTCTTCTGTGTTTTTGACTCGTGTCAAAAAATGTTGACACGAGTGGTAAAAACTCGTTCTCTACGCATTCTCTTTCATTTCGCCTAAAGCCTCCTGCAGCCTATATGGACTATGGATGTAAACTAACATTTTTGCTATAATCCGGTGTGTTTACAGTACATTATGTATTATTATACTGATGTTCATTAACATGCTCTGTCCCATCAAATAAACCAATAAATACATACAATAAATAAATAAACAATAACAGCAGCCATCTGTGCGCAACTGGGCCAATTTAGCACCTGCTTTTCAAACATATTAAATTCAGAGCAAAAACAGTCGCCGCAATTTCTTTCAGGCTTGATATATCGCGGTGCGTGGTAAATTGACCTATTTGCATTTTCTCCTCCCAGTATCTTGCACAGTCAAACAAAAACGGCCCATGTTGCATATTCATTAAGGCAAACACGCTAATCGACATTGCACGCAATCTTGCTTACTTGAAAGACACATCCTCAGTGCGCGCCCCATAATAAATCAGTTTGTACTTTTTTTGCGGGTTGTATCAAGTTTGCACGTGTTTTTACACACGCAAACCTTTAGTAAATCAGGCCCATATAGAGTACAAGGCCTGAGTAGATTTACCTTTCCTAAATGCATCCCTCAAATAAAAATGCATATACCAGTGTAATCTCCTGTAACCCCCCAACCCCACCCCTGGATTCCTTACGCGTTGTTTGGTTGGTGTACAGGCTTGCCTCTCCCTTCCGTCCCTCCATGTCCCAGGCATAGACCTTAATTACGTAGAGAGAGCCAGCGTCCAGACCGGTGACGGTCATGTTGGTGTCCGTGGTGTTCACCATCATGTTGCTGTAGGAGCCGAATTTGTGGACAACAAGCGAGTAGCTGACGGCGTCGTTCACGGTGATCCATGACACCACAATGCTGTCGTTGGTGGGGGACGAGGTCGTAAGCTGGGGAGGAGGCAAAACTGAGAGAGAAGGGGGGGGGGGGAATCAAATTAATTATTAAATTAATTATTATAAATGAATTAGGATGAATAGTGTATCTGAGTACCTGTATGAACTAGCATTTGACCATTCATTATTACAAATTATATAGGGATCTGGGTGAGAAATTAAAACAATTTTTAAGTAATAAAAGTTGAATCCCAATGTCTGTACTGCTTATTTCAGCCCCATGCCTTAGCCAGGACTCAATATGAAAACAGTAATAAAACAAATAAACCAATGATGCGATGAATAGAGACAGAGATGAATAATGACAATAACAATACAGTGAAACTGCTTGTGGCCTATTTGTGGCTCTCAGAGACATAAGACATCAGAGATATCTTTTTTCTGGGCTTTTCCCCCTAGAGAGGGCAGCTAATTTTTCTCAGGGTGAGGTCATGTCTTTGTGTTGAAGGTTAAGGTACCGTTATCACCGATACAGGAGAGGCTGCCTTTAGGCTCTCAGTGAACCTCCTCGGAGGACAAATCTAGATTTACACACACTGACACCAGATTTAGTCCTCAGGTATGTATTTGTTGTCACTCATGAATAGAGAGTATCCTATAGAGATCAGCAGGCTCACCTATTCCAAACAATGAGAGGAGAAATGTACATATTGTTCCTGAGAAATGAGAGAATGACAGGGTAGAACTCTTACTTTTTTCTGGATTGGGGGGGGGGTGTCAAATTTTCTCCCACAGGACAAAGAATTAAATCTATCTTTCACTTCTTTAAGGTAAATATTTGAATGTAAGATGGTGGTCATAGCTATACCAACAGTAAACAAAATAAAAAATTAAAAAAGGTCTATGAATATTGCCATCATACGTTGGATCAGACTAACGAACAAGAACAGTACCTGTCTTTGCGTCCACCGGAGAAGGTGGTTGGGTGCGTCCGCCGCTGTTTACTGCCATGACGGTCAGAGTGTAGTCCGTGTACGGCTGAAGAGATCGTATCTCTCCGGGTGAAGAGGAAACCTGTGTCTCGCTGATGTGGCCCTGGGAGTCCTCGCTGCGCACAATGTAATGGGTGGCCCCGTGCACCTCGTTAAACTCTACCATCAGGGTCGTGCTATCTTTGGGCTTGACAGCGTGAATTGGGTCCATCATCTCAGGAGCTGAAACGATGGCAGTAAGGTTTAAGTCACAGTGTTTAGGAAGGAGAAATGTATTGTTTATCGTTCCTGCCCTATAATGCCCTGGCCCTTTTAATCACAAGATTTAAATGACAAGATTTTTCATCTTAAAGTAAAAAGAGACAATATTTTAATTTTAGCGTGGAACAAATGAATGACCATGGCAAATGGCAACATGTTAACCTTGCACAGAGTAACATTAATGAGGCCCGTAGCATCCAGTGTAGTAAATTATTGAATATAGAAACCATACAGGATAAGTAAGCATATTCTATTAGAGCACTCTTCTTGAATTTATAATCTATAAATTATAATCTATTATAATCTAGAATCTATAAATGGTTTCATTGGGACATCAATAATCCCAACAGCTGATCAACATTTGTTAAAATATCTTCCATAGATTTTCTTTTTAAAATCAAAAGCAAACTTTATCAACTGTAAACTTGAAACAACAATTTAATACAAACAGACGTGAATGCCACGTCCACTCACCTGTTATAGACTCAACGGTAACGTTGCATAGGGTAACTTGGGAACTGTCCATGGCTTCGACGTCAATCTCATAGACGGTGTTTGGGGAGAGAGAGGTGACAGATCCCATCACAGTGTTGGCGCTATACTGAGCAAAAGCGGAGGGGCTGTTGGGTGAATTTTTAGGGGAGGCAGTGATCTTGTATGATTCAGCTCCAGGGTACCGAGTCCATCTTATGACCATGGTCTTAGATGTTGTAGAGAAAACAGACGCGGTCATGTCTGAAGGGAGAGAAGGAGGTGATACAATACTCTATTTGTGACATAAGTACGCAAAAGGATGAAATAATCATCAATTGGACACATACCACCTGAAGCCGCTACTTTCTGGAAATTCAAAAGAAATACAAATTAATATTGGAGATATTACTGAGCATTCTTTAGAATCAACTTTATTTGCCAAGTATGTAACAGGTTACATTCTAGGAATTTGACTTGGTGTTGATCTGAAGCAGGGAAAAATACACACACGCAGCAATTTAAAAATAGTATAAAATATAAATATAAAAGTATAAAAAGTCTAAATTTGTACAATATGCAAATGTATTCTTGATTGATTAACCACATATAAATAACATGATATAAATGTTTTTTTTTCTTAACTTGTATGTATTTTTTCAATGTCTGGAAAAAACAACAACGGAGATATAGCCTGAAATATAGCCTACTACCTTACCTGTGAGGTTATGCCTAATAAGGCAAGAATCATTAGCCACTTCATGATGCTTCTTCTCCAGATGTGTCTGTTGTAATGATTGCCGTGGTGTTTGAGTCTTTTCTCCTGGTTGACCTCTTTAGTGATACATACAAATCTGAACTTTTTTTTCTTTAGCAGATTTGAATTCTGTATTGGTTAAAATACCTACATCGCCCACATCAGACCCCTCCCTCATGAGCTACGCATCCAATCGAGGGGTAGAGAGACATCCACGAGCGAGAGGGAGAGAGAAAGGGAGCGAGGTGGTGCCACACCAATAGAATTCTTGGCTACACCACATTCTTGCCATAGGAATCCTATATTAAACGGTTCTGGCAACTATATGTAAATTGTGATATACTGATCATTGCAAGATGTAGCATATACAATACAGCAGATAGGCCTATTTGTGGGGAAAAAATAATTGTAGCCTATGTGGGGCTGTGTTTTCAAAGTGCTGAAATACTACACAAAATGGTATTTCCTTTCGTGACTTTGCAATTTATTATTTATTATTTCCTCTGAACATTAGCTCAGCCATTAATTAGAACGTTTATAGACAAAGTGTGCGTCCGCAGCATTTAAAAAAAATAATTAAAAAAATAATACATTTTTGGCGAACACTTGTTTGCATGGATGACGTCAAACTCACAGGACCGGAAAAGGGTGCGGAAAACCGTCAAGATGGCAACTGGTTCAGATCACGGACTTAGAAGAATAGTTTGGCAAAGTAAGTTGGTTGTACTAAATAATATATAAATAATAATATACTACATCTTACTTGAGTGGTTCACTTTTTGTGAGTTAATTTGAGACCAATTTCACATTTTGGACTTCGGCTCATGACTTGTCATTTAGTTAACCCTTGGAAGACACTTGTTTACGCTATTGGGATGAACGTTGCAAAAAGTGATACGCAATAACTAGAAGGTGCTTGCACAACTTGTACATAAAACAAGAATACAATTGATACGCAGCAGTTAGCTGCGAAGAAAGGGTAGGCTGCCTACTACTTGTTGGGTGGAGCGAGGTCACTTCATAGCCTTGAGCACCACCTCATTGTTGGCTAGCATTTTGAAGGACAGAAAAGATGAGTCCACACTGCTAAAATGTCAGCCCACAAGCATCTCACCCTCTTTTTCCAATAACATGTTTTGCCAGAGTTTTATTGCCATTCACGACAATTTCTCCCATCCTAGAATTTAAAGAAACTATCATTGCTGATTGCAGAAAGACTGGCTGGAAGGTAGGAAGTCTTTTTAAGGGGCTTGATAAACGGCTCAGAGCACAATTGAAAAATGTTTTGTCTGTCAATGCTCCCGTTTTATCGTTTATACCTTGCTAGGGTCTAGTTTCAGGGATGTTACAAACCTCACGGAAAGGAAAGGAAAATGTATTTTCATTTCAATTTCATTTTGTATCTCATTGTGTTTTATCAAAATTGGTTAAATCGGTTATAACATCAGCAATCTCATATAATTTTAGTTGAAAACGTTAGTATTTGCTAAATAATTCTAAATACAATAAATTGGTCATAAATATGTAACAGGAAAGCTGGACATCAGTACATTTTGCAGTCATTACTCTGTGTAATATAGCAATTTAGTTATGACTCCCACTTTGTATCCGTTTTACCTTAGATACTGATTCTGGATCCGTTCACCACCAAACTCCTTTCATCATGTTGCAAAATGACCGATTTGATGTCGGAGGGAATTACAAGTAAGCAATGATTTGTTTGAAAAGTACATTATAATTTGCTCTGTTTGAAACAATGGACAATACTGCTAGCCTGGAAAGGTGCTGTTTCCTTGTCAGTTGTGTCTCTTGAAACAAATATATTTTCTCTCAGTTGTGGAGGACCTGTACAAAATAAGAGAGCCTGTTCCAGAAATGAAAGCTATTTACTTCATGTCACCAACATCAAAGGTTACTGCAAATCTCATATAGCTAAATTGCACTAGAGTCTTATTTATGATTTTAATTTTATATTCCACATTTTTAGTTGTCCTTGATGTTTGCTCTTTAATTTGTAGTGTGTGGATGCCCTTACTGCTGACTTCAAGTTAAAACCCAAGTATAAAGCAGCATATGTATATTTCACTGACTGTAAGTATATCATGAAACGAATCTTTAAATATTCAATTATATACATACATATATCTTTATATATAACCTAATTATTTTTAATTAATTTACCAAAATTGCTTTCATCCAACAGATTGCCCCGATGACCTGTTTAACAACATAAAGCTTCACTGTACAGTAAAGTACATACGTGTTGTTAAGGAAATAAACATTTCCTTTCTGCCATATGAGGCACAAGTAAGTGTTTGCCCTGTTTTTTTATTTTTGCCCATTCATTCAGACAGTTTGGTTATTCTACTTCTGATTAGTTTGATGTGTAACTCTGCACTACATCTTCTAATGCCTCCTTTCTATATCAAAATAGAGAACTATAAGGAATAAAATGGGATAAAAAGGATTTTTTTTTTAAATTCATATTAATTTAAAAAAAATTATGAAGGCTGTGTTGTTAATGTTTTGATTAAAACATTGGAATAACGTAGACTAAAAGGCACACAGTATAAGCTTCATAAAGAAAATGCTGTTTAAATGCCTTTTAACTACCATACTAGTTTAAAAATCCATGCATGTCTTTGCTTCATTTATTTCATTCAGTCTGCTAAACCACATGGTTTTGATTCCTCAAAACAAGGAAGATCAGCTAACTAATCCAGAACATTCTACCATCTTTGTGCTCCTCGTAAGGTGTTCACATGTGATAATCCGGGGGCTTTCCGGAGCATCTACAGCCCCCACAGTCAGGACAAAAGAAAGACAATGGAGATTCTGGCAGACCAGATAGTCGCACTGTGCGCTACTCTGGGAGAGTACCCCGGGGTCAGGTATAAGAAGTAAGCTGGAGGAACTTAACGTCTCATTTTACTATAAATATAATTATATCATTATTATCCTCAAGTACTAAGCAAACACTATTTACAAGAAAAGCAACACCACCAAGTCCAGCACCAATTTAACCCTATCCTACGTAGTTTTTATATCTTTCTGTCCCATTTTGGGGAAAGGGCCAAAAAGCTTGTGAAATGTAATATTGTTATGATTTTAAGTAAGACATCATTACATAACACTTATATATTTTGAAACCTGGAAACAGTCCTAATAATAATTTATTTTGTTAACTTCACAAACTGTTGACAGGGACAGCAACATGGAGAACGCCAAGGACCTAGCAGAGCTGGTGGACAGCAAACTGGCCCGGCACTACGAGTTGGATGACAGCGGCAAGAAAAAGGTAACTTAGAGTGCCATAACATTGAACTGCCTATATGTTTGTTTTGATTTCTGTGTGTGAGTGCCTTGTGTTTTCTGAAGTAAAGATGGCAGCTTGTGTGCATTAAGAATCTCTTCAAATATAAGTTAATTTATTTGGACACATGATGCAGAGAGAAATGAGCCATGTGTTAATTTAGTCGTATGATAGTTGCTTGCTTGTGGAAGATTCTATACTAATGCAACTGTTAATCCAAGTAATAGCTAATGGGCCACAATTGCTTACTGTTTTTTTGTCACTTTAAGTGTTGATGACATTAAATTTCTATATTATGTTTCCATTGGCTTCTATATTTTCCCTACACACCAGGAGAAGACCCAGGCCCAGCTGTTGATAGTTGAGAGGGGCTTTGACCCTGTCAGCCCCATCCTGCACGAGTTGACCTACCAGGCCATGGCCTATGACCTCATTGACATTCAGAAGGACATCTACAAGTCAGTAACTTCCATCCATCTCCCATCTCTCTGTGCACTATATCGGATCTCCCATCTCTCTACACTATGGGCTCTATTTTCGTGCTGGCGCAAAGCGCTAACGCAGGTGGATTGGTATTTTTGTGCGGCGCAAAGTGAATATTTCTCGCCAGCGCCAACTTTAGCATTTTCGTGCGGCACAAAAAGGAGTTTGCACTACCCACTACTGTGGGTTGGCCAGCGCAATAGGGGGTGTGTCAATGAAAACAGACGGCGCAGTGCAAATTTGGTGTAAATTTAGGTCAAATAATGCGTTTGCGTTTACGCCGATGCAGACCACCTCTTACCGCAAATGCAAGGTGCTCTGTGCATTTTGGTGACTTTATTGATGTGCAGCGCACATATGAACACAGGGTTATCTGGAATCACGATAATGTTTTGTGGATATCGTGAATTACCCCCCGTGTTTAGGCAAATCGTCCAAACCATGAGTAACCTATTGTAAAAATGCCTTTTTCCAGTGTTTTGCATTGTTTTCACGCAATGTGGGGTTGTTCCAACACTGACAAAATATGAAATCTGTACCAAGTGCAGTTTCTGCTGTTCAGCTGTGACAAGAACTCCCCCTACTGAAACAAGCCGTCAGAATTGACAGTTCTTTCGACGTCGAAGAGGCGCCGACCAATCACTGTTAAGCTAATATCTGCCGAGTAAACGAATATTATAGATCGCTATCGAGTCCTACTACTAACTAGCGTGAGTATGGGCGGAGCCCAGCCAAAAACGGCTTGTAAGAAAGCCGGTGCACCAAAGTACTTGATTAAAAATACAAAACAATTAATTTTATTGAAAAAAAACCTTACAGATGTGTTCCACAGACTCACAGGAATTGTTTAAAATTGCCCAAAAGTGAACAATTTAGGACATTTAAGTTATCCTATAAGAAATCTCACAGCAATGAAGAGTGGAAAGATCTCAAACAAATAGTATGAAATAAGAAGAAAGGAGGTGAATGACATTGTTTCCTCTCCTCGTTATACTTTTGTAGGAAAATGGTCAGGCTCCGGACATGTTCTACTGCATGAGGCTGCTGGAGGAGACAGGAATTTGCCTGGTCCCAGGAAGTGGCTTTGGCCAAAAGGAAGACACGTACCACTTCAGGTTACTTAACCTTCAAATTGACTTTCATAAAACACCCCTGTACGTGCAATAAAAGATTGTCCCCATGTGCAGTGATTTATCTAAGTGATTTGTTCTTTGTCCTACATCACCACCCAAGGATGACTATTTTGCCGCCCATCGACAAGCTGAAGATCCTGCTGAATAAAGTGAAGGAGTTTCACGAGAGGTTCACCGACGAGTTCTCCTAAGCCTCCGCGCCTTCTCTTCCTCCTCTGATCCGGAGGCCAATGGGGCGCGCACCGCCACGAGCTCAGCCAATCCCAATGCATCAGTCATTTAGAAAGTGCCTTCACTCGAAGTGGCTCTAGTGATCTCCATGACGATGCACTTTAGCCTCTGCGACGTTTCCAGTTGGAAATGCATAAACGGAACACCATACACTTTTTTTTTTTTTGTGTGTGACAGAATGCCCTTGAAACTGGATGAGTTGAATTTCGGGGATATGCAAGTGTTGGTATGTTGTACGTTAAAGAGTATTATTTTATGTGTCATCTCCGCTGTAAACAATGAATACATAATAAGCTGGTCTGTGGCTTTTGCAAATATAAAAGAAAAGCTTGTCTATGTGAATGTCAGGCTAATGAAATGTACATCAGATTCAATTGTATGGAATATATGCCAAATAACGCATGCAGGTTAAGATATCATTTGAACCAGATGAGAGTAGAATAGTTGAACTAGACATACTTCCAGAGTATTTAAGAGTAGAATAGAGAAGGTCTACCCATTTATATGAATTTTGTATTTTCTTAATAGAAACTTTTTTTTCTCCATTTTTGTTTAACTAGGTTAGCCTCTAAGAAGACATGTTGATGATATTTGAATAAATCTATGCTAATTTTTGAGTCTAGGATTAACTAAGTTGGCCTCTAAGAAGACGGAGGTGTTGATATTTGAATAAATCCATGCTAATTTTTGAGTCTAAAGATCAATTTGTTCTTGTGAATGACGACTACATCTGCCGATGTTGATCAGAAATGGACTTCTCAATCTTTAATTGTCAGCTTTGAAATGGGTGTGATGTGATCTGTCTTATCTGCTTTGTTTCTGTCCCGGCACAAGTACAACTCAATTGTAACCATGGATTTTCTTCATCAACTAACCATATTTGAGAATAAATCCCAAACTCAAATGATGTAATACATTTTGTTTAAAGTGGTTTTAAAACACACAAGGATTATGAACATCACAGGAAAATGAACTATAGATGGATGGATAGTGTCCTAACTAGGACACAATCTGCTTAAAATATGCTTGTTCTTTTAGGTGTAATGACAACTTTTCATTGTTTGGCTCAGAAGATTTGTTGGAGGATAAAAGTACTCCAGACACTCGTGTAAATATATTTACTTGTGTAAATGTAAAAAAAAAAAAAGTTTGGTTAAAGTCCTCCATTCATCGTTCTGATCAAGTAAAAGGATCGAGCCCCATAGTATTCATTCATCTTCTTAACCGCTTTTCCTCTATAGGGTAGCGGGGGATGAAATCAAAACCCCATAGTATAAAAAAAGTTAATCATGCTATTTTGATAATGTTCAAGACACACATAGGAGTCGTTAATCATTTCAGTGTTTCCCCACTTCCTGCACGAGCACACATGGTGGTTGTCAAGGCGGGATAATAGACGCATTCTACAGAGAAAACGTAAGAAAGTACTCATTTTTTTTTACCAGTACTATATTTTGTTTAGTACTTATATTGCAGATAAAATCATATGACATTAGATTAAATTGTTTCTCAGGCAACGTGATGCATTTTCCTCCCCCTGCTAATTTGAAACCACTATATGCCTGCCAGCTTGCTAAAGATGTCTTGACTGAAGTGGGGTGGGTTGTAACTAATACTTTAAAAAGCATCCCCTTACGTACAACTAACAACACAATTTTACAGAATGTCTGGGCAGTGGAAAAGATGTTTTTTTTTTAAGTATCTGATGAGGTCACGAAGAAGGGCAAGTCAGTCAGATCAGATGCAAAGGCCCATGAGATCTGCCATGTTGTGATACTGAGCAGATACAGCAAACTACTACAGAAGCTGAGAGACCAGGGGTCCAGTGATCTTCCCAGTTTAGGTTACTGGAGCAGCAACAAAGTTTTCTCTGAGGTGCAGGAGGAAGTGTTGGTTATTTGACTCAGGCAGCAGACCTGTATTATGGACTGACTCCACGTGAGGTAAGCATATGACAGGTTAACCACAAGACAAATTGGAAAACCTTTTTTTGTCTACAGTATGTACTCAGGTTTTTTATTCCACTTTCTTTTGAGTTGAGTTTGCATCTCAACTGGCAGTAATATATAGCATCAAACACCCGGAAAC
>OMPB01124098.1:0-12067 GCA_900312615.1 Stylephorus chordatus | reverse complement strand
AAAATCACTTGTGTCCCTCCCAATCTTGACATCGGATCTGCACCCCTATTAATGGAAACCCCATTGACTCAAAAAAAAAATAATAACACAGTAACAAGTAACACTTCCTCTATCTCAACAACTGTCTGTAGTTCTTTGAACTATTATAGGCCATTTACTATCAATTTCAACCACAGAGCAATTCCATGACAAAAAGACAGGCAAAGCAATGGTAATTTAAGTTAGAAATGTATGGACATGGTGACGTGATTCATTGTACTGATAATAATTTTTATTTTATCCAAAAACGATGGGATTTGTTTAAAAAGTATGCGGCCTGTCAAACAAGGTCAACAAGGTCAGCATTATTGGTGCTTCTTGACAAATGACAGATACTCTGTGACATCATCTGTTGAGCCGACCACGAAGGGCACCCGTTGGTGCAGGGCTGTAGGCTGAACATCCAGGATCCGTTGGGTCCCGGTGGTGGCCAGGCCTCCTGCCTGCTCAATGAGGAAGGCGATGGGGTTGCACTCGTACAGGAGGCGCAGCTTTTTGGATGGAGGGTTTGAAAATAAAAAACATGTATTAAGTGTAGTTTTAGCAAAGTTTAGCAAACTCTCTCTTTCGGAGCTTGGACTTCAGCTTGAGTTGTTAAATCCTGTTCCATTTTAACTTTGCCAGATCCCTTGCATTTACAATTTATGCTGTTTGGATTGATTAAAATGCTGTGTATTATTTTCATTTGAACATTATAGAAGCATTATGGAAGGCGAACCGAAAAGCACGAGTGGGGGAAGCGGTGCTAGTACCAGCTACACTGTGAGTGCTGTTAGAGTAATGCATTTAGCACTGAGCTATATAACCATAGCTTCTGTTGCTAATGGATTTTCTTGTTTCAAAAATGCTTCTGGGAAACAGGGATCATATGTCTGATGATTGGAATTACTGTAATGTATTTACGTGGATTGTTTTATTCTGCAAGACTAACTATTCCATAATGTAAGGACCTAATAGAGAGAGAGAGAGAGAGAGAGAGTGTGTGTGTGTGTGTGTGTGTGTGTGTGTGTGTCAATGATAATTTGCGTTGCGCCTCAAATTATAAACATTGGCCTACATTATGATCTGGTTATGATGATGGCGCCGGTAAGAGGAGTGCTTATAAGATATAACACAACAGAATGTTTGTGTTAATGTGTGTGTGTGTGTGTGTGTGTGTTTTTTATTATATCATTGTGGAGGGGGCGTCGCCAATGGGGCCCGATGCCGAAGACAGGTGAGAGAAATCAGCACTAATTAATGATAACTCTCTCTCACCTGCCTATTTAAGAACAGTGACCGGACCAAACACGAGACGCACATGACACGGAAGCGGCCGTGGAGGCCTTCGATAGCGATCGAAGCGACCACGGAGGCGATCGCGGGACTTTAATTTATATTATGAATTATAATTTAATTATGGACATAAAGAGAAAGTCCATAATTAAATTATAATTATCATTTATATTTAAAGTATTTGATTTCCTTTGTGTGCGAGTGTTTCCCTTAATAAATGCTGTGTAGGCGATTTAACCGTTCGTCCTGAGTCTGCCTTATCACAATCATGTCTCATCCAATTCTCTTTCTCTCTGCAGGCAGGTAGACTTGTTTTATGGTAGTGTTATCAATGTGTGGTACAACAGCTGGATCAACTTTATGGTGTTTATCTTTATCTAATGATGACATGAAAAACAGTGAAAGAAAATAGGTTAACCGAAGGCAAAGGTTTGGTGCTTATCTTTTAACCTACATGTTCACTGACCGCAGACAATTGAGAAAATTTATATACATTCAGGGAGTCATAATGCTTTACAAACATCTACCTATACTGACATTTATGATTCAGAATACAACTCAGAAAGTTTTATTTAACACAATATTTCTGTTATATTAAAGCACTTTGTTAAACTTTAATGTCCCATTTACTGTAGGCCTACTATGATAAAAACCATAGTAGGCTAGTACTATGACTAGTAGACATTTATTTTCAAGTTTCTTTTAAAATATTCAATGTTTACCAACTTACTATAGTGGAGATCATATAAATGTTTGTGATTACCTTTCCTGATGGACTCTTCTCGTTGGCAGGGTACATGAAGATCCCTCCATAGGCGATGGTACGGTGGATATCGGAAACCATGGAGCCCACATACCTGGCACCGTACGGGGCACTGCCATCCTGCAGAGACGGGGCGATAGAGGAGCATTTACAACCAATTAAAGCCACGATACTCTGTATCTGGCTATCAGTAAGATTTTATATTTTTTATGTTTTGTTTTTGTTACTGTTCTTATTTATCTATTGTTATCAATCTTGAATGATTTCATTTTATTTATTTTTTAACATTTTTAATATGAAAAATAAAGGTCTTGTGGGCAGGTAGTCAATTCAAGGTGGCTGGCCAAAGTTTAGCTGGGCATTGTAAACATTCCCTTGGCAGTGTGTTTACAAGGCTTTCTAGGGTATTTGAAGAACATAAATTGACATACACACGTCCACACACTCTCACTCCCACACATTTTGGCATCATTAAAATTATTTGAGGTCGTTTTTTCTGAATCATGAATCAGAGGAGAGTTGCGTAATCCATAATAACATGTGCTTGTTCCATTTCTCACACAAGTACAATGTGATGAAGAGTCATGTGCCTGCTGAGTCATCTCACAGTCATCAAAAAGGGTATGTGTGTGTGTGTGTGCGTGTGTGTGTCCGTCACACAGAAGCCAAAGAAAACTCCAAAGGGAAAACGAGTTTCAGTTTGACATTATGGAGATAGGGAAGAAGGGGAAGAAAAAAAAAAAGTAAAAGAAAAGTAATAGCCTTTAAAAAGCCACTGAAAACATAATCTTTTGATTTTGATACATGAAATACAGTCTCACAATCATACTTTTCAAAAAGGAACAATAGAAAACACAACTATGACAAAGCGATGCACTGATACATATATCGGTGTCCGATGTTGATGTCAAACCGGGCTAAAGTTAGATAATGTAATTGAGAATATTCGTCATGCAAACATATCAGATATGAAATAAGACACGTTAGATGGATCATTAGATGGATCGAGAATCATAACTGTCCAATTATTCACTTAAATATCCTTATTCTGCACATTCTAAATTGTGAAAATAAATCGAGAGCAATTAATATAGCCATGAGTCCTAATACGGCAGTGTTTGTCAAGGCAAGTTAAACACTGACGTGCTTAATCATCAAACAACCTTAAAGAGATTCTGAGCGTGACGGAGAATTGCAGATGAGACAACTTCAGGCCTGAGTTAATAAGTCAGCTGACACCGCTGGCTCCCTATATACAGTATGCTCGCTTAGCAGACGCTTTTATCCAAAGCAACTTACAGAACATGAGTGCATACATTTTCAGTAGTCTTGCAGTCCCATGGGATCGAACCACAACCTTGGCATTGTTAGTGCCATGCTCTACCAATTGAGCTACAGAACCGCTCCCTGGTCGTTTCTGGTTGACTCTTATCCTGGCTGACTCTTTTCACTGGTTTGAGGTCATGGTTTTGAAGGAAGGATTTTTTAAATCATGGATAAAAAAATAAACAGCACCATGAAAGAGAGTTGGTTGTATATGCAGTTTATAGTTTGAGACACATTTGTAATGGTAAACATTCATCTTCTTAACCGCTTTTCCAATAGAGGGTGGCAGGGGAACTGGAGATAATCCCAGCTGACATTGGGCGAGAGGCAGGGTACACCCTGGACTGGTCACCAGTCAATCGCAGAAAGCCATGCAGGCACAGGGAGAACATGCAAGCTCCACACTGAAGGGCCCCAGCCAGGGTTTGAACCCATAACCCTCTTGCTGTGAGGCAACAGTGCTAACCACTGCACCACCGTGCTGCCTATAATACCATTACCTGTAATGGTAAACAGTTCAATAAATACAAATAAGCAGAGCTGTGAGTTCAAAACAAGTCTTACTGACTCAGAACTGAAATTATGACTTAGAATTGGAAAACAAAGTCTCACTCACAAATCCCGATGTCTGGTAAAATAAACTTTGTTGGACTAGAACATATTCATGCAAGGAGTTGTTTCTGACATGCACACATTGCTGTGCATCGTAACCCGGATTTGCAGCATTTGCAACGACGTGTCTTGCATTGCTTCTGGCATGCACACAAAATCATTTTCAGGCAACCTTCTGGTTCTGGGATTGGACTCAATGACATCAGAATGGGCTGTAGTCCTGAATCACCATGTTTCCATCCCATGTCCACAGGTGCAGGAAGCTCAGGTACGGCACAGTGAGCATTTCTCCAAACCATTGCTTGATAGTGTACTCGCATCAAATTGAACTGGAGAGCATCACTTGTTGGTGGCATTGCTTCTGGCTTACCAGTCTTGGAGAACAGTGTATGCCCTTCTGCATCAACAGAGTCTGTTTTGTGGACATCATATATTCTGCAGACAAATGCTTCTGAAGATCGAATGGTCTCCTCTGTGAGTTCACCAATTCCCAAGACTTATGTTTTCAGAGTCCACTTAATCTCCCCATAACTTCCATAACCTCCCCTCCACCCTCCCCCCAATAAAAAAATGCACCTGAATGTTATATGTCTTGGCACTTGTATGTCCGTATGTCCTGGAAGTTAAAACAGAAGTTAGGATTGTGTTGCAACGTACACTAGTAGGCTATTATGTATAAAGGCTACCTTGCATTGACATGTGCTCAGCAGCTTGTCTGTTAGTATCATTTGAGACTAGCTTTATTGAAATCTTGCTACGCCAAACAGGGAGATATTGTTGTTCCATTTCCTTCTGACAAATGTACTTTTTGTAAGTCGCTTTGGATGGAAGTGTCTGCCAAATGCCCTAAATGTAAATGGTGCTCTTTGAAGACTTTCCATGATGACCTTTTGGTGTGATTTGCGATGTAGGATGTGGTGTCGCACCCGGTTAATGCATGAAATGGTAACAGAGCTAACTTCAAGTTCCTCTCTGAACCCCTGAATCTCTCAATTCCTCTCTGTCACTTCCTGATAATAAAGTTGATCTTACTTTATTACTTTACTGTCTGAGGAACTGTGTTCTCATGCACCTGATAATAAGGAGATTGTAGTAGCTGGGGGATTCAGAGAGGAACTTGAGGTTAGGTTGTCAAAGATAACCACTGCTTTGACTCAACTGAGAGCCACACAAGAAGAAGCTGACACAAGGTTGGTGTTACATGCTGTCAGTTCAATAGTTGTTGTGTCATGAAGGGACACTGATGTTCTCATGCTTTTGGTTTCCCACTTCCCACGTGTACAATGTGAACACATCTGGATGATGACTGGTACCACCAAGAAAATCATGTAGATTTGCGCTCTACAATATCCGCAGGATCCGGCCCTTCCTCACAAGGGAGGCGACGCAGCTCTTGGTTCAGGCACTGGTCATCTCCCACCTTGACTACTGCAACTCGCTGTTGGCTGGACTGCCTGCCTCTGCAATCAAGCCTCTTCAGCGGATTCCGAATGCAGCAGCATGCCTCGTGTTCAACCTACCGAAGTACAACCACGTGACCCCTCTCTTCCGTGACCTGCACTGGCTCCCTGTAGTAGCCCGCATCAAATATAAGACACTGATGCTGGCATACAGGGCTGTCAACAGAACGGCCCCAGCCTACCTGCAAGCGATGGTGAGACCCCATGTTCCCGGTCGGGCGCTCCGGTCAACCACCTAAGCTGCCCGACTGGTACCACCATCGCGAGGAGGTAGGGGCCGCTCAACTAAGTCTCAGCTCTTCTCTGTTCTGGCACCGCAGTGGTGGAATGAGCTCCCTGCGACTGTCAGAACAGCAGAGTCCCTCCCCAGCTTCAAGAGAAGACTCAAGACCCATCTATTTAGAGTCCACTTACTCTCCCCTTAAACACTCCCCCTCCCTCATTATATCAAAAAAATATATATATATACTAATTGCACCTGAATGATATGTCTTAGCACTTGTATGTTATGTCTTAGCACTTGTATATATTAGGACTGTGTGGCTGTAATGTAGTGTGTGTTGTTATGAACCCATGTTGAATCCTATGTTCTGGAGGGGTGTCATCTCCCTGTGTGGTGGGAGTTGGCACCCTCTCCTATTGTGCTGGTGCCTCTTCTCCCAACAGGTTAATTGGTGCAAGGTGGTTCGTTGGGTGCCATTATAAAAGAGGCTACCTGACTGCCAGTTTCTCTCTCTCTTCTCCAGCTACAGCTGCTGCTGTCATTTTGTTATTCTGTTTGTATTATATCTTGTACATTTTCATCACACAGCTCACAGCACATTACACATAGTTAACTTACATTTATACTGATACTTTAGTTTCTTCTGTTAGGCCTGGATTATTTTATTATAATTAAACACCTTAATTTTGTTTGTGTGTCGTCTCCCATATTTTGTTGCGTGCCTTGAGCCATGGCGTCGTAACAGTGTATATATATGGATGGATCGACATGTGTTCACCAGCTTGTCTGTTAGTATCATTTGAGACTAGCTCCATTGAAATCCTACTACTCCAGAAATATTGTTGTTGCTCATTTCTGATAAATGTACTCCTTGTAAGTCATGATCATGACCCAGCTCAGGAACAGATGTGGGGAAGGCAGGCTCTCAGACCTTCTGCTGCTTTCCATTGAGAGGGACATCCCAGTTGACCCAAACAAGGTCATTGATAATTACAAACACATGGTCTTCCACCACCCTCACTATCGCCCTACCCTGACTAAGCTCCTCAATATACATTCTCACTGACATCATCACATGTGATTGTTTGTGAAATCAATTGTTAAATAGTTAATAGTTCCATGTGTGTTTTTATTAGAGGTGCAATAATAATAATGTATTTCAGTGTACATCTGCCATGTGGGTAATATTAAACTTAAAACTTAAACTTAAATAATAATAATAATACATTATATGTATATAGCACTTTTCAAGGTACTCAAAGACGCAGTAGTTCTACTTTAAATCCGAGTCGCATAATAAAACAGTTTTAATGGTTGGGAACTGTTTCACCATAAATGCATCACAACTCCGCCACTGTCCTGAGTTACCCATTTGATGCCGCCTTGCTAACAATGACTTGCTTTACCGTTGCAAAACGCTTTGTTAGGAGTCCTAATGCGCATCATGCATCATGCGCAAGAGGAAAGAGTGTTTTGTGAGGATGTTTGAGGATCGTGTTCTATACACAACTGTGAATCATTAGAGGGAACTAGACTAGTTAGGACTAGCAGAGGAGCTCTAGTCCATCTAACATCTAACACCATAAAGCCAGAGAGAACTGAAAGCAATGCTTAAACCGTGATTGTTTGGGCGTGTGTTGGTGTGTCTGTTGGTGTGTTGGTGTGTCTGCCCTTCCCAATGTGTTTTGTGAAGCATGTGGGTGTGGGTGGTGGGTGCGTGCTCTCACCTCAGGGTACTTCTTGTGCTTGAGGTATTCATTGATTGAGGGGTGGAAGTACTTAGCATAGCCCTCATTCAGACTGTAGATCTTTCCTTTTGGTTTCATCTTCACATTTCTTTCCGTAAGAATGAACTCACCAATAGCCTAAATAATAAAAGAGGGTATTTTAGTGATTATTAGACACTCTACGTACCGATACAATACGTAGGTGTTTGTATTTTCTGTTACAGTAGATCCTGGTTAAGAGGGTTACAGGAGACATCAACGCATCACATCACATACAAGACAAACAAGTAGCAACTCAAACAACTGACTTGTCAAGAGCAGAGAGAGAGTCAATACAATACAACAACATCTGGTTGAACACTGCAAGTGTTCACTTAAAGGTGGGGTAGGCAAATTTTTTTTTTTGTGGTAATATTTGGTGAAATTCTCTTCACATTTCGACAGCTAGCAATAAACCAACTACTCTGGGAAAAAATCCGATATCTGTGACAGTCCCAGGATAGATCTTCAGGGGCTTTAGTTTTCCACCACTCTTAGTAGCCAACATCCAATGAGGGCAGCTCTCAGCCAGGATGCGGGGTTACCTGCCTATCAAAATGGTGGTGCGCGTCCCTGAAAGGCAGACTCAGACGTTTCTGTGCAGACTGGGCACAGCAACGTCGAATCGAAGAGGAGGTTGGGTGTTTTCGCCACTGTAGACATTCAAAATATTTACCAGATTCTGTTCTTGCCTACTGCAGCTTTAACTTTGCCTTATCAGAATCAGAATCAGAAAAATCTTTAATGATCCCCGAGGGAAAATTGGGTGCAGTTGCTCACACTCTATAATCACATCATTATGATGTTTAATCAATTCCTTATCAGTGTTTTTGGTGCAGAAATAGCAGCCGTACAACAAATGTAACCATTTCAAGTCTAACAACATGAGCCGCTTTCGCACCGGAGGAACTTTTTGTAGTCCTATACAAAAATGTTCCTATAACCCTTTTTTTTGCGTTCGCACCGGACGGATTGGGGGATTTTTCAGTTCCTATAGCCGCAGTTCATAGGAACTCTTTTAGTCCCTACCTCAGGGCAGGTACTTTTCCCTTAGTATAGGAACTCTTAGTGACGTAGGCGCATTTGAACAAGCAGCGCACCATTTTTAAAAACCGTGGGCTTTATAAGCAAAACATTTGTCAGCAAAACTCTGCTACGTGAATTCATAAGACACACATGCTTATATGTCGGTGCAAACATTTCATGTAGACTGTATCTTGATAAAACAACTGAATAACTACATTACCACTGAGAAAATTTACATTTTGTAACTCAACGATAGTAATATAAGGCTTGTCCGCAGCTCCGCACTCGGCACGGGTATGGAGAAATGATCGTAAAATCAAAATAAATGTTATGCTACAAAGAGGTATATAATCCATAAAATACAAACTAAGATAATACCGTGGTTTTCTTAATTTTTAGATCATTATTAACAAAGAAAATACACATTTGTAACTCGGCAAATTGCCGGTTTCTATCGCCATCTTGATAGCGAGTGACCTACGTCACTCCTTAACCACTCCTACCAGTTCCTATTGTCACTGTTGGTGCGAACGCTAAGGAAAAAACAGTCCCATAGGAACCTAGTTCCTATGGAACCTAGTTACTATGGAACTGGGTTCCTATAGAACTAGGTTCCTAGGAACTACCCGGTGCGAAAACGGCTGGGTGAGGGGAACAGCGTTCCATGCATCAATTGTGGATAGTAGGACTGAAATCAAACAGCAGCAACAGTACCCTCCTCTGGTGAAACATGGGTTACTGCAGTTGTGGTTTCTGATTGTCGTGTGGTACATTATGTACCTGTGGTGCTTGGTTGTCCACCGGTAGCACCGTGATGTTAAAGCAGATGCCAGTGATGGTTTTGCTGAGCTGGTTGGTTATAGACAGTACAAACTGGAGGTGCTGGGGGTAAGGGCCAATGTCTTCGATGGGAGGCATGTAGGCAACCTTCATGAAGTTCACTGCATGCTGGAGATAAATAAGAAAGTCAAACAAGGACTATTGAATTCCACTAAAATGATTATAATTAGCGACTATAGCCACAAATGTTGCAGTAATTAATTAAGTAATTAATCAATCAAGGTCATATTTAACTGTTTATTTGAGATGTGCTGATATCCTACCTGGGTGAAAAGCCTTAGAACTGGTGCATTGGCGTCTTTGGTAAATTTGGGTATGCTCTCCACCAGGAACAACCGCCCTCCATCAGAATGGCTAATCATCAGGAAAAAGTTATTTTGTTCAATGTCTCTTAAGGATGTTTTAGCTAGCCCATGCTGTTCTTGTATTTTTTCACAGGGACAAGGGATTCTAACCTGTGTGAGCCGGTGTAGAAAGGAGGCGTGGTCACCGTGTACGTCAGTTCGCTGTCGGGGGACTCCGAGTCAACGAAGTGAAGCTGCTGCCTCGTCAGGTGGATGACTTCTGTCTCCTTGACGACGAGACATCGGCTCACGCCGGGTACCTCTTTTGGCGGCTTGTCGGGCACTGGTTCAATGTGCACCACTATGACCTGCGCACAGCGGGGACACCAGTTACGTGTTTCTTGGATGAGAACGTCAATTAATTAAACAATGACATCTGTTATGCTGCCATCTCTTCAAAATAAGTGCATATTCTATATCAGAATTACATTTTAATTATCATACCAATTATAATAATGTCACATGACCTTTTGATCAAATCAAATTCAAAACATTAAAGAGTTTCATGTAGGTGGGTCTGATGACCTGTCACCAAGCCTTCTGTGTGTCATTTAGTTTTTGTTTCCTGTTTTATGTTGTAGTTTCTCACCTGTGCTCATTTTAGTTCTCTTCACTTCCTGTCTGCCCTGCCCCGATCTGTTTCACCCGTCCCTCATTAGTTTTAGTATCTATGTCAGTTCACCTCCTTTGTCAGATCGTTTGTATTGCTTGGTTCATCTTTTGATGGTTTTGGGTTGTTTGTGTTTGTGTTTTGAATGTGGTCAGATTTATATCTGTTCCAAACCGTCAGTCATAACAGATGGAATGGATTTTTCCTCCTTTACTCTTTAGTAGAGGCACAAACCCACACTGCCACTGGCAGAGGCAATAAGGTCCGAAGAGATATTGAAGGCATTCAAATCAGGAACAGGGAGCACAAGCTGTAAATGTATGCTAATGAAATGTTGGTCTCTGTTGGTAATCAAAAAAATCTGGATCCTGTGCCAACTTACACATCCATCTCTGGGTTTCAAATCAACTGGGAGAAATGAGGCCCCCACCTTCAGTTATCGATTCAGAACAAAGCCTCTCAATTTACCTGCTATGTTGATTAAGTAAATAAGCAATATAATAAAAAAAATGTGGAATTAAAGCTTCCAAATATTGCTTCAGAAAAAGGTAACCCAACAACATTTGGATTAGAGTTGCCAGATTTGAGTGTACTATGTTGTATATTTACAGAAAGTTGTCTGGGGCTTGAAATATTATATCTTATTGAGATATTATTTTATATTATATTACATTACACAGGTTTATGTATAGCATATGAAAACCTGTGTCAAGTTACCATCTGTGTTCAGGGGTGTTGTTTTGTAACTATTATGATTACTGTTAAAAAAACAAGAAAATATACAAACACCTTCGCCCACCTGTGGCTCAGAAAGGTTGGGGGGTTCGTGGAAGTCTGACAGCACCACCTCAAAGGAGTCGTGGAACACCTCCTTCCCCAGATGGCGGTAGAACACTAGCGAATGAGACAGGTCCTTCTGCAGAAAGCGGCTGACAGGGTAGCCTTGATGAATGGAGAAATGAAACATGAAAAATGATACTTAAACAATAGAAAAGTTATGATAGGTTAGTAAAATGTCCATTTATTTCTAGAGAGATGATTACATAGGTATGTGTTACCGGGGTCATCTCTAGGGTCACACATGTGCTGCAAAGCACTACTCATAATAAAACAAAGATGGCTTCTCATACCCGTGAGCCCGGGACCCGGGACCTTCATGATCTCCCCGGCCTGCGGGGGTCGGGTGATGTTAAACAGGATGTAGTCATCGCTGGAGTCAATGTCGGAGGCCTGCAGGATGGAGCCCCTCAGCAGGGCCGTGTGGCCCTCGGGGAGCTCCAGCAGCATGTTGGTGATGAGGAAGGGAGGACTGTCGTCCTTGGGCAGGACGTTGATGGGGAACTTGTGCCTGGTCTGGTGGCGGCCGTCGGTGATACGGAAGATGACAAAGTCTTTTGTGGTGTCGCTGTCGTCGTGGTGATAGTGCACCGTGCCTGCTCTGATGTCGCTGATGGTGAAGGTGAAGCCCTTCCCTCCTGTGGGTTAGGTGTTTGTGATGGGTTGATCTAGCATTACTTTGTATAACATACCTGACAAACCTTCTCCATGGCCACACCCCGATCCACCACCTCAGATCAGCTGATGCCAAGCACCTGACCCCCATCACCAGGACCAAGCACCTGACCCCCATCACCAGGAGCAAGCACCTGACCCCCATTACCAGGACCAACCTCCTGACCCGCATCACCAGGACCAAGCACCTGACCCCCATCACCAGGACCAACCTCCTGACCCGCATCACCATGACCAAGCACCGCACCTTGGGGGACATTTGCCATCGCTG
>OMPB01124094.1:34309-50655 GCA_900312615.1 Stylephorus chordatus | reverse complement strand
CTGCCCTCAGCCTCGTCCGCAGAGGGGCACCCCTGGGTGTCGGAGGCTGGGAGAGGAGAGCCGGGAAGAGGAGAGGCAGAGCCCAGACATGAAGTGGTCCCTTTCTGGTCGGCCATGGGTTCAGACTCCGCCTCAGGTGTGGATAATGGTGAAGCCTGATTAGATGGTTGGGCAGCAATAGAGATGTTTTTTACCAACACCCGCAAGGTTTTCTGTTCAGCTATGTTGCTGACTTCCTGCATCTCCTGCTCCTCCATTTTTTCAGGGCCCTGCAGTGAGACTGGTGTTTGCTTCACAGGAGAAGAGCCTGAATGGGTCTCTGCCACAGCGTCATGGCGGGTACAAGCTGGGGACAGTTGGCTCCCAGCCTCCTCTGCCATATCTTCTACAGCTGGTGAACAAGCGGGCCCCTGTTCCATCTCGCCACGGTTTTCTTTTGAGGTAAAAGAATGCAAGTTTATTAGTGTTTTTGAATCTATGATGAGACACACAATCATATAATTACCTGTGTCCCAAGTTCATCAAAGGGCAAAAGAATGTAATTTCTATAATGGCTCCAGTGTTTACCTGTAGACTCAGTAGGAACAGAAGGAGGTTCTGATATAACCTCCCCCGTTTCTAGCTGCGGATCTACCGCCACGGTGCTCTCACCCGCCTCTATTGTCGCAACAACTGCAGCCTCCAACCCTGAATAGACCAATAAGATAACAAAATTATACACAACTAGGAGACTAGTAACTAAAATAGAAGCAGCGGTTTTGCCAGTTTTGTTTTAAAACGTGCTCCAGGTAACACACACTTACCCAAGTCAATGGGCGTCTCTATGGCATCTTTTTGAACCGTCAACACCTCCTCTGATGCGCTTGTATGTTCTTCAACCGTTGACTCATCCAACTGCTCTGTTGTCACCTCATCTGCCTCTGCCTGGATAATCACCATAATCTTTGCTTCTTTTTCCACCTCCTCAGATAAACTGGTTTGTGCCTCCTCTGGGACTGTTTTAGGTGCATGCTGTGGTGGAGTCCCTTTACAGAGCAGGCAGCAGTACTTCTCTTGTGCAGGCTCAGTCAATAATGCACAGTCGCTGTGCATGCGCCTAAAATGTTCAGGGAGGAAGTCAGGAAGGAAATTCTCATGGAAATACAGTCTCAATCCCATCAAATACAATAAAGCCATTAACTATTAAGATGCTATGTGCATCTGGGACTGACCTGTTGCACATGCTGCAGCACTGTAGGGTGACAGGCGGGATGGCAGCTTTGCTGCAAACAGTGCAAACAGAGCTGCGATTCTGCTGGCATCCCTGACACACAGCGTAGTTGTCAAACCACTGGGCTGAGCCTGGCATCATTAGTCCACGGACACCACACTCTATACACACACGGCACCTCTGGCATAGGACAGATAATGTAGATTTCATTTTTTAAAGGTCAACCACATAACAGATATAAGCAGTCCACCTTCAACTGCACAATAGAAGAATGACTACGGGATACTTACTCTGCATTTCCAAGGGTCAGAGGGAAGGGAGTCCATTGCTGGCTGAAGGCAGAAGGTGTGGTAGCCCTTATCGCAGGCATCACAGACCAACATCTTGGAGTCCTCCCCTGGTTGTCTGAATTTTTTATATTACAAGTACACTTTAAAATCATTTTCTTTAAATGGAATTTCAAGAAGGAAAAAATATTTTTTTTTTCAATAAAAGATATTCATACATCAACACAATTCAAATACAACACAAAACCTCATGGGCATCCTCTCAACCCGAGTGACGTCTGGAAAAAAGAGGTGCGTGTGGATTCACCTGCATGTCTGACACACTTTACAATCTGGGCACTGCCATCCCGTCCGCTGAATAGGTGTGGCTCCAATCTCCAGACAAGCTGCATGATAGTGCTGACCACATCCCGTACAGAACAGCAAGTCCAGTAGGTCCCCTGCAGAGTCGCAAACTGCACACCAAGCCTCCTCTCCTGCTGTAAGATATACTTTGCTATTAGGGCCAGTATCCATGTGCATTACAGTGTTATTACTTCAACAAAAATGACTCCTTTTCTTACCCAAATCCTCTGCCTTGTCAATGTGCTCTGGACAGAGAAGGGCCAGCTTCTTCATTGACAGAAAGGAGCCGCTGGCCGCCGAGCAGGGGAAGTGGTAGAACCGAGAGCAGCCCTCTGCATGACATCGAATAGTAGCACCCAGCCTTTTGCAGTATTCACAATGCTGAAAAATAAAGAGGAGGCCATCACCCACATGTGCTACGGCGGACATCTACTCTTATTGACATCAATCCATTTCAACGCTGTCAACTAACAGACCAGTCACATACCCGTTGTGTCCCTGAGAAAACAACCATATCCACATTCTCCAGCTCCTCATTCTCCATCTGTTTAACTCCTTCTGACCAAACTGCACACCAGTGATGGACCCAACATCCTCCTGTCCCAAGAGAAATCCTCATCTCCATCAGTTTAAACCAAAAACATTTCTCATCAGCTCCATATTCAAGGAACGGCGGCTTAAGGGAATGTTTTGTTGGGAAGAAAAAGACCATGAAAGAATTTCCAACCTGAGTCGTCAAAGAGCGCTGCAAGACAAGACGAATCGGAATATCCGATGGAAGACAGGTCATCGTTTCCAGGCCCTGGCAGTGAGGAAGCTGAGGGCTCCAGGGGTGGCAACTCAGAAGACGGCCCAAAATGTCGGAGTTCTCGTTGTCCGTGAAGGCTGCGCTCCACACAGTTACAGAGCGCACAGGCCCTCATGCTGTGCATTTACAATTACAGAGAAAATACAATATTAAAAAACCAACACCTGCCATGAGGACATTTCTGAGGAAAGGCCATTGCAGGAAAGCATAGGTCTCTATACAAGGCACTTACACAGATGTGCTGGACATGGCAGCTTTAGCACCAGACATAACCTCTTCAAAGGGAGGTGCCTTTGACTCCTCCCTAGATGTGAGAGGCAACTTTCCAGGGGCACTGTCATCAGCTAGTTTTGATGGGACAATAATATTTTGTACACAAAAAAAGTTAAATCTATATACACCCAATTAACATATCTATATACACACACAGACATAACCAGGATTAATATAGTAGCACCCCATATTCACGACCATAAACATATGGTAGCATTCATAATACAGCACATTTATCTAGCATAACAAAAATAATGAATGGGGTGTATTGCGTATTACCTGTTGGTTCTGAGTCATTCTCCTCGCAGTTTGATTTCTGCTCATCCATCCCCTCTACTGATGTTGACCTCCTTGAGAGAGATCTATTAAGAGTTACAGAGAAGGTAGAATCAAGTCTTGTAATAAAATCCTAGTTTAAAATTCCCAGCATGCCTGGCTAAATCCTAAATGAATATACCATCAAAAGGCAGGAGGAAAACATTCCATGGAAGATCTACAAATACATTGTTCAATTTAACGAGAGTAAACTATATAAGTTTACCTTGTAATTGTATTTGTCATTTACTAACACTTGCACAACACTGACTAGCCAATGCCATGAATGTTTAGTTAAGTTATTTTGCTCATTAATAAAGCAATTTTAACATTAGCAACTGAAATATAACATGTTTTCAAAGGGTGTCAATTATGTAACTGCAGTCTAATGTACGCTGCTCACGAAATAACTATGCATTACATTTTGATTATTTCCGTACAATGCGTTAATCTGGCTACTGCCAACGCACTGCGATCCTGTTCGGAAACTGGGAAAACGTCAATAGCGCGAGCTTTTAAATATCGACATTAATTTGTGGCGAGATCGTTTACCATTTGAATACGTGTTTATCAAGCAATGCATATTCCAAATTGGCCAACGTATTGCACTGGGCGAACCATTTCTTTTTAATTTATTTATTTATTTATTTTTTACAAATGAAATGTTTTCGTAAATAAAACAACCCTAAAACGGGGTACACAAAGACAATACGACTTCCGTATAAAGAACTTCCTGTTGCAACAGCGTTAATTTCGTGTTGAACTATTGCAATTTCTAACATAGTTCCGGAAGCAGTCACGTCCTTAACAAAACACTGTCAAGCAGATCACACGAATATCAACGGTTATGTTCTTGATAACAATTTGAAATTATTGTTTTCGTACTTGCATGTTTATAGAAAGTTAACTGACGATATCATATCAACATGCGAGTTACCAATTCACGTAAACGTCGTGGGCCAAAGCCCAGAAGAATACCAGAGATATTTTGTTGTGGGTTCCGCGCATATAAAGCATATATGCAGGTCTAATCTTTGAAACAAACCGATTTAGAACCGACAGAGGCATCTGACAATAACGACTGACCCAGTCCGCAGTGAAATAAATGCATCTATAAATTTGAAAAGTATTAAGACAATCTTTATGATTCAAACTTACAAAAATAATGCAGCCCCCTCTCTACAATTAGTACCGTTTCTCGTTCGATTCCAACTGATTTTGAGTAGACCTCGGGGTTAATATAGCGACTCAAGCGGGCACAACTGTAGTAACTAACCATCCACTGTAGGAAAATATCGAAAGCAAACCTCTTCTTTGACATTTATAAGCTTGAGAACTGTGTGTATGAATATTTAGTTAAGATCTAAATTATACCCAAGAGTTACATCGCCACAAACAAAGTTACCATACTTGACATAATATTGACATCACATAATATTCGAGACAATCCCAGTTGAGCCAAGACAGCAAAGTCAACCCACTGTGTATGTTGGTTTCTCTTTTTCTGAGTAAAAATAAATAAATAAATAAACGTTCAATTTCAAACCACAACACGCCAAGCCCAATATTAGGAAATATTCCTGTAAGAAAATAATCATTAATCTAATTTCCATTGCAGGGATAAGCATATATATATATAACAACAGACAATGCATCGTTTAGTGTATGTTGCAAAATAGCACAGACTATGTTGTCGAATTTTTCAATAATCTCCATTGAGTAAAAGTAAGAAAATAAAGTCAATCACCAGACGCACTGCTTAGTGTAAACACGGACTTCAAAGGATTGGTCCTGTGCCAGCAATTAGCCAGGCCCAATACGCTAACGATAATCATAAACCCTACAGCTGCAGATAGTAAAGCCAATATTGTTACAAACACAGGGTCTTTAAATAACATTTATAACATGTCAGATTAGTGCCGGTCGACCGATAAACAAAACGAACTGGTGTTTGTAAAGGCACGTCGTACTGTTTCCCAAGTTAAAACTATCATAGCTAGCGTTAGTTCTCCAGCAAGTACTCACAACCATCTTGTAGCCAACTGTTAGCCTAGCAAACATTATACGGTTTAAGGTCAGAATGGTCTCTCTGCAGAAGTTTAAAAGAGGTACAAATGAAAAAGGCTCACCTTAAAATGTAAATGTAGAGTCCTCATACATCAGTTTAACTCGACAAACCATACAGCTTCCCAAAATGTTGTCGTTTTCTCATTTTATTTACCGGACTAACGTGGCTAGCCGGCTTGGGGAAGAGTGGGGGAAGTGCACGGCAGATAGCTGGCTGATCCGCGAGGCTAGGTCCGCCAAGCAAACAATTAATCCGTTATCTCCAAAACGCCCACTTTGTTGTAGGGTTCATCAAGACCAATTCAACATAACAATTTAAAAATTAATATATCCAGAACGAAAAAGTCCCCCAAGTTGATGCAGTCTATAAAGCCTTCATAGCTTGTCGGCTAAATCCTTGCTTGAGAAACTAGCTCGGAAGCTAGCTATCCAAACAGCTTCTGTTCTGGAATCTTACTCGCGAGGTCGTTAGAACTACTGCAAGTTTGCACAAAATTGTCCATCAGACAGTCCGTCTAAAAACAAAAGTTGATGCCTAAACATATATCATATCAGCTTTAACGCGCTTCCTGGCATGCAGCTACTTAAAATTGCAGCTCAACTTTGCCTTTGGTACCCTTGTATGGGTCACCATCATCACTTCACTTCGTTGAACTGCGTTGCGTCTACACGCGAATCAGTTTCGCTAAGAGGCTAACAGCAGCTATTATTGCTAGCTAGAAACATCTACGTCAAATATATATTTATGCAGACCGACGCAGCAACAATAATTGCTATTATATGATGTATTTAAATTGGAACTTTAGTTTATCACCATCAACATTTAAAGTACCATTGGTAATGTTATTTTAATTAGTACGTTAAAAGATTAAAATCGACTGTGCGCGGACATATAAAATATGGTGGGAATAATAGATCATTAGATTTTCGGAAATAGGGGTAGCCATTTTTATTAGATTGTAATATAGTAAGACCAAAACTCCTCAACAATACATATTTGTAAATGCAACCATTTTGATATCTGATATGCAGTGAACTTTTGAGCGAGCTATATTAAGTTACTGTACACACGTTGGAAATTATTCTATACATATTTCCCGTTTGTTATACTTGTTTGGCAAGTAATTCCCAACACCGTACTATTCATATTCACATAGTAGCCTATGCCAAGTTGTTCTAAAAAGTTAACAACGCCCGGATTTTGTCAACAGGAATACACTTAAATCGTCACGCAAAATATAGGCTATGTTAAATCTACTATGCTTATCGATAGGTAGCCTAGAGTACGCTGGCACTTTGGGTATTGTTATATTATACTTGGCAGCTCTGGCATTTGATTTGGACAGAACAGTGTGTGACACTTAACTTTCGGCTAAATTATTTGCGTAATGGTCCGAGGTAAAGGTGGTAGACTGCAGTGTTTTTCTATGGGAATTCATAATTTGAGAACTACATAAACACCATTCAATTTTATAAATTGTTCATTGTTCTGTTTATGTTTGCTCCCACACTGTTGTGTGCCATTTGTAATGACAAATACTTTTCTTAAAATTGTGTTTTTCTATGCAATTAACTTAATAAAAAGCTACATTTTAATAGTACATAGGCTGAACAAATAAGGTTGACGCAGGTCAAGAACACATTGATTTAGAACCAAGACAGTTATGGCATTGTGGTCTGGAGGACGGGGTGTTATCCCTGTCTGTGAGATCTGGAAAAGTATCAATGGCTATTTGATCATGTTGAAAAGTGCCATTCCTTAAAAGTGTGTTATATTGAATTCAACGATCACTGTCAAAATCAGCAATCGACCGGGAATAAACATTGGGTATGCATATTTAATACATGGAATACTATTACTGGTGTCCCTGAAAGGATTATTTAACTCCAAATTCAGTTTTACTTCAGATTGGATTAGATTATTATTTTTATTTTTTTTTGGTGCCTTGACTGGTCAGAATTGTAGGACTGTGCTGTGATTGGCCAACGCATGTAAGTAGAGGGAGGGATTACATCACCAAACTTGTCCTATTGGCCAGTTAAGGTGCTTTCCCATCTGTCTTGTATGCTAGGATAATCCTCAGAAATATCTCCTCTCCACAGCTGTCTATAACTGAGCAGTAGCACCAACCTGAACAACAGAATATTGGTTGTTGTGTGATTTGCAAAATCTAAACTCATCTTTTATTTAAAAAAAAAGGTAACCAGGGTTAGGGTTAGAATAATTTTCAAAGATGATGTATGTGGTTTGTCTACTTAAAATGTGTTGTAAATAAAATATACATGTCATTTCAAAGTGTAATGACGTTGTCCTTTCAGATTTTGTGGAATCATCACTTCTTATCTGAATGCTTACCTTGACCATGACCTGATTCAGTTCAATATACAAACATTATTACATGTCTTAACCACTTAACTGTTTCTAGGAGATTGAGTTTAATAAATACATTTCCCATGGAATACTATGAAAATAAAAATAGTTTCTAGGACCACTCTGTGTTACACCCTTACTACACAAAATTAAAATGCAATACATTTCTCAATTTATCCTCTGCAAGTGGATGCTAACACTTGAGTCACTTGAGAATGCATTTGTTAGGAACCCTAACTGATTTGGATGGACTTTACAAGTCAGAATGAAATTGCCCAAACCAAATTTTGGTTTGGGCATTTATCAGTAGGCCTATTGACTAATATACAATTTTACTGGCATATGGAACAATTGTGGTTGAGGACAAATATTTCAACAATATCTACAGGCATAATCTGGTCATTTGATGTCAGTACAAAGCTAAATAATAAATGACCTCAACTTCAAATCATCGTTTCAATTCATTTTCACCACAAGAGGGTGTAGGTTACCATTGAATTCAATTATTTTAAGTTTTAGTGGGAAAAAAAGAGAATTGACAAAAAAAGAGAAGTGCAAATAAATACATACATGCGACCAATACATTTTGGAGGAGCTGATGGGTCTTTAAGATTATTAAACATGTGAAGCGTCATTGTAAGAAAATGGCCTATAATCTCGTGACAGTGGCTGTGGGCGAGCTGGGCAGGGTACAATGTAGAATATTAAGTAAATGTGTCTGGGTTTTTCATTAACCTGACTGCATTTTCCACTAGATCCATGTTAAAGGCTGTAGAACTCTGTAACACCGGATGCTCAAAAAGGAACCCAGAAATAATAGTTTCCATATTCCAAACATTTAAATTAACGTCAATATGTGCTTATTCCTAAAATTAGGCTACTGTTTAATCTGTTTAATAACACAATAGGAAAGCAAGGAAAACACACATTTAAAATAAATCACTATAATAAATTTAACTGCTTTAGAATTGATTGAAAATGTACAAAAATAAAGCTTTTATTGTTTTGTTTTTTTAAACATTATCCTCGAAGCATTAGAATAATAGCAAGTTTATATGTGCTGTCATGTTGTTACATAATTTACAAATGGAGACAGTGATTTTGGAATTACCTCTTGGTATGACCATCTCTATAAAATAATATACATTGTCTCCTATAAGTATATCCATATTATATTAATTTAATATCCATGACAATGCAAACAATGTCATCTAATCTATGAAAAGGAGAAGGAAGCACAAGTTACTAGTGTTTTATGCAAAAAAAAAACAGTTGGCGATATATTCCTGGTGCTTATATTTATGGTAATAAAGGATGAAATAATCCAGAGTCTAGAAAAATCTGTGCCAAACTGTACAGCAATCTAGCATACCAGTGCACATTTGATACCTGTATTTGCAAAGAGTTGTTCTCATTGATATCCATTCTTAAAGGCACATTGTTCTTTATAGTGCAGTTGTTACCATATGTACCTGCTTTGCTATGAACGAAAGAGCTGCCTTTTAGAGGGTTCTTAGTATTACCCTTCGTGTCTTCTATAGCCTGGCATTCTTCTTGGCTGTCTCCCCAGAATAGTTGGTTGAATGAGAGAAAAAGTCGAAGAGGTCCAAGTGCCCAGTGTGCCAGTCTATGGTCCTCTATCAGGGCATAGCTGGATGCCAGCACCCCATCAACAAACAAAGTACCATCTTCTGTCAAGGGCGCATAGACACCCACACCTTCCTCTACTGAAACAGAGACAATTCTAGATGGTCGTACTCGGCCACCCGCTCCATGGATGAGAACATAGTCCCCTTTCGTGGCTCTGCTAGCAAACCTAGCCTTGTATTCGCTGTGATGGAGTTTGTAAAGGGAGGAGAGAAAGACCAAGTGATGGGGAGTAAGGACAAGTCTGTTCCCATCTTCAGTGTGCAACACTAGGAACGTAGACCTGCTTTCCTGTTCCCTGTGCAGAAACAGAAGTACTCGGCTGAGCACGACGCAGCCCGTCCTGGACATAGCCCTGATTCTGTCCCCCGGGACAAGTGAAGCCAGGGTCTTCTGGCCTCCTCCAGCCATACTCACCCGGGCCCAGCCTGGGAAGCAGCCACCTTTCTCTACCGTCACCGCGTGATCTGTAACCAAATCAATAATATGGCCATGACAACTAACAAAAGGACGCTTTCCAATATCCGGCTGAACTCAATTTGCTTTGAAACCCTTTATTGCACTATATGGTCTTCTACACGAGGGAATACTTCCCAAACTTACCGGCCTTAACCGAACAGTGGATATGGTACTTGGACTCGTAGTGCACCCAGTCAAACCCGGCTTCCACAGCCAACTGCGCCAGAATGCCGTATTTCTCGGTTCTTCTGTCGTCTGTGGTTATGTCGACTGCCCTGCCTTCATAGTGCAGGGAGTCCGTCGGATGGTGGCCGTCCTCATCCCATGCCTCTGTGACTCGCAGGTGAACTCCTGGCCATTGGTTCATCACAGCTATTGCGAGCCTGTTTAGACAGTCCTTGCACCGCTAATATAGGAAACAACAGGAAGCATTTGAAACAGTACAATGGCTATTCAATAATGACACAGAACTTTGTTTGAATACTGTTACTTTGTCCATGAGAGGTTTACTTGTCTTGGCCCCTTTTTAATTACTCAATATCAAAGGAATGACAGCTTGAGATAAAAAGTACAAGAGTCAATATGAAATCACTGTAAAGTTGTGTGTGTGAAATCATTATGATATCTCTTCACTGTGTCTGGTTGCAATGCAGGTTCTGTCTCTTGATATCACCACATAATTCCTCCTTTATTCTGCGAAAGGCCACCTAAAGTTCTCCTTTCTCCTACATTCTGAACACAAGAACAAACCTACTGTAGCTGGTTTGGCACATTCTTTGGTTTTTTACAGGGTAACAGAATAATCAAGGCCATTCTCTCTGCTTGTCCCAAGAAACATTTTTTTCAATGTCAGCCCTGAAACATCAGAATCAGAATTGTGCACAAAGTATTTCCAACGCCCCCATAGTCCAAAATGTTGCAGACTTTGTCAAATTGTCACAACAACAGGCTGGAAAATGATGACGATATCCAAACTGCAACACAAAATCATTATGGTTGCGCAGCCCTTGTTGTCCTATGTATAAGACTTAAAAGAGTGAGAGAGTGTTAAAGAGAAAGAGTTGGATGAGAAAGAGGCTTGCCAGCTGAGCCAAGGTTGATCCTAACACACAGGGCAAAGGGGAGGAATGTATGGGCACGCACTTGGGAATGTAACAGCAAGAGTGCGAAAGAGAGAGGAGTAGCTAACGAACTTGCGATGCCATTGAAGAGAGGCGTTTCATTGTCGCAACTACAATAGCGGCTTCTGCGACGGTGCCCATTACTTCAGCAAGTGGGAATTTTGTATAGGCGACCCCTCAAAGTCCCCGTATGATATACAAAGACTGTCTTTCACATCTGGGGCACATGTACGCACTTCTCAACGTGCTCGCATTGGGCATCAGAAGTGCACACATAGACACTCAATGTTGTCACGCTGTATCAGAAAAGGGCACACATGCACACTCTGAAAGTCCTCACACTAGGCATCAGAAGGGCACACGCATACAACCACCAATCACACATACGTAAATAATAGCTAAACTACCACAGAGTATTGTAAAGCCGACTGACCCTCAAAATGTTTGACGTTTTAATTAATTTCATACATGAGCCACTTTGCCGTACTTGATGTTTGTCTTGGAACGACTAGCTTAAATAAACAGAGTGAGTCCAGTTACCTGTATATGCCTCTCACTATGCACGCCCAGAACCAGTCAGAGGAATAGTTTTATTACAGATAACAAAGACTTTGGTTAAAGATTAAAAGGAAGTGTTCTTTAAGGGGAACTCGGGCCTCCTGGAAGGTAGTGTTGAATTACATCCTGATCTTCTTATCTTGTGAAAAGGGAGGGAACAGAGTTAACACATATACACCCTGTGTGGAATATGCGCTGTACGTTCAAGGCCTGGAAAGGGCAGGACCTTATAATGTATATGATACAATATTTGGTCGTATTTTCTCAGTTTTAACTTTAGTAGACTAAAGGTGCATACAGGTTTAGACACAGTGATACCAGTATGTGTTCCTTGATCATGTGCAGGGAAATGTAGTTAATCTATCATCCAGCAGAGGGATTACCTTGAAAGAGTGTATACGAGTGTTATGAGACCAATGAGAGCATCATCAATTCATCCACAGCAAATAATCCTCTGCCCTGTCTAGTCAAAACTTAGTGTTATTGTGCACCATTCAGGGGGCATTCAGGTTAACATACTAGTTACCTACCTAATACTTAAATGGAACAATAGAAAGCTAAATGAACTACCATGAATCACAGTCTCACCTTAGTCATGAAGCGGTCTGCATTTGTGTTCTCTTCATCTTTGAAGACAATATCAGGATTGTAGTTGCACACAAGTTCATTGAAGCGCTCAGAGCTGCGTGTGATCTTGCCCTCTGCTCTTCCACTGGCTCCAAGGTTGTTTTCAGAGAAGTTGGGGACAAACTGCTTGTAGTGCATGGCTGTGAGTTTCCTGGGCCTAGGGCGGATGCCATAACCAGGGCCCGGGCCACATCCCTGGACCAGCCATGTGCAGGCGCCCACAGCAAGCAGGCCGAGCCGTGCCAAGTGGGCCCACCAGGACTTCTTCATTGGTAAGAGTTCTAGGTCCCAGGAATCAGTGGCCCACAGTGCCTACAGTAACAGCCCAGTTCCAGGTATGCGATATCATTTGAATGAGCGCCAAATCTTCGTCCATTCCAAATCATGGAAGAATTATGAACTTTGATATTTTTTGATGTTTTTTTTTAATCTATTACTTTTCCAAATAGACTGTAATCTGTTTTTTTTGTACCTGCATTTACTATAATATAATACAAATAAATAAGTGTGAAAAGGTTAATTAGTTGACATAACTAATGGTAATTATTATTTTCCATTTTGACCATGAAATGTTAAAATAGTTATAGATGTCTAACTTAAACAATAAAAGGTAACACTAAAATAAACAGTGTAAAATGTCTGTCCGAATGTCATTTAGTTTTGAATTACAAGCCATCTTCATGCGTCCTTAAGAAGTACCTGTCTTGACGCAGGTGTTCTGTCGGTGGGTTCGAGTCACTTACCACTAATCTCACTTTACACCAGATACTTCCTCGAGGATAAATAGAACTGCGCGCATTTGCCGCGTAAAAAAAAAAAAATCTACTTATTTTCCATTCAGATGTTTCACCTCTTCAAACTCAGTTATGCCCGACTTAAGACTTTGTTTATGCATTGTCCTCTGTGGCGTTTCAGTGTTCCTGGCCACCGTGCACCAGCCATTGGGTCTTATTAAAGTCTGACCAACATTGCCCTCCCTTCCTATGCGCGTCCCAGTGCGACAGCACACGCCTCCAACTAGAACTCTACAAGCCGCACGTATGATTAGCATATTTGCATAAATGTCATATTTGTTCATTAACATCTGTACTGCGAGGGCTAACGCATTTTTAATTTTAAATGTTTATTTTATTATTTATAGATTTTTAAAGGAACTAGGAAATGGGGACATAACGTTGAAGCATTGATTTTCTAGACCATGTAAACAGAAGGTCAAATATTTTTTTAAATAGGCCTACATCTGAAACGTGTACAAGAGTAATATAATTAAATAAGTAGACATTGTTCATGTTACAATTTATTTAGCAATCCTTCCCTCTGACATCCATGGCTCTGCATTAAGTACGTTATGTCTATTTATTGTTTGATAGTCGCACGTAAAGGGCGGCGCAGTCCTTCTCTCGCTACGTTGACTGTACTCGTTTTATTATTAGCCCATGTTGAAAGTGAGGCTCAGCGTCAAAAGGTGTCAGCCTTGACTCTCGTACACACCGCGTCAGACTTGCAGACATGATTTCTTCTGATTGTTGGTTGTTTTCCGCTTAACCAGGAGAGCCAAGGTGAGTGAACCGAAGACCTTCTGACTGGAAACACCCATCAACCTGTTATTTTTATCCATCCTAAAACAATAGCTGGGAATAGGAGATTTGTAAAAATGTCAAGGGATATTGTCATAGGGGGTATATAGGAGAGAGGACATATTTAAGGGTCTGACATTTCTAATCATTTGTGGAAGTTAGAATTAATAGGGATTAAAGTTCAGAGTGTGTCTTTATCCTGTGTCTGCTTTCCCTGAACTTGTGTGAACCCCATACTGACATTATTGCCAATATACTGTTGTTTTGATTCACGGGTACAACGTGATATTATATTGAGTAGTTTCATGAGCAGAATAAAGGTGCCCCATTGTTTGACATTTGGAAATGCCAGCTCATTGGGAAGTTGTAAAGGTTTTGAGTCAACTGGAAGGCAGTGAGGTTCATTGCTTTGCCTGTACATTTCTACAGGTGCCCATGCCTGTACACTTCCTATGTTTTCTCAAAGGGAGTGTAACCAAGTTATTCAAACAAATAATGAGAAACAAAGAAAGTGTGATAATGGACTACCAAGGAAATATAATTTATATTAAACATATTAATTAATATCAGTTATATCATTCATTTTCAGTTAACCGCTTGTAATGCAAAATCACTCACCAGTATGTAGCAAAGTTAACATCCTGGCTAGTGGAAAGAATTTACTTTTGCATAGTAATGTACTTGAACATCATAGTGGCCCTGGAACGTCAGCCTTGTAAGGAAGGTTCCAGAAGATCCCAGGATGTTGAGGGGAGGGGTATCGAGGACAGACCTCATCTTCCTGTCTATGATAAACATAGAAGAATGCTTGAGTTTGACCCAAGCACAGATGAAAGATATCAGCCATCCTGACAAATGCAGGGAATGACTCAATCAACATGGTCAAAACAACCATCAGTGATGTTTCGCCATAAGCCAATGCAAGCAGAGATCTTCATCTGACATAAAAGGGAGAGGAAGGAAGCAAACATCTGTGGGTTGGAGATGGAACCGCAATCATTATTGGTATCCCCATTACTGCAACCCCCCCGCCCCCAACTTCTCTCTTCCACCGCCTCCTGGCTCTTCACAGCCCTCACTCCCCCACTTCAGGATGGGAGTATATAGCCGAGAGAATGGCCGAGTTTCCTGCAAAACCATAGCACAGAAAAGGAGATTTTCCTGCCTGGGTTAGTCTACCCTGCTTTGTTCCCTCCGACTACAACTAGAAGACAGCACCTGGCCTCATGGTCAAATACCTGCCAGCCATCCTATAAATGCTCTCCTCTCCCTTTGTCTCCACAGCTGTTAGTGAAAACAGAAACACCATCAGTGTCTGAAATTGTCATGTACTGTAGTGGAAATATAACGGCGTGGGCTTTTGTTGGCTCAGATTATGGATTATGGTTTAAAGAGGAGGGGTTTGCTAGAGAACAGTGACCTGCTATAGAAACAATGTTGGCTTTGACATTCTCAAGTGTTTGTCTTGTCTTTTGTAGCTGAATAGACACTCTGCATGGCCGACTTCCTCATATGGAGGGAAGGGGGGGGGAGGAAAGTCAAGGAACTGACCCCCCATCCTCCATCTCCAGCCAGGGAGCGGTGCCCCCTCACACCACTGTCTCTCACCCTGTTATCAGTGTAGGAAGAGGCAGGGTGGCGAGCAATGATGCGGCTCCACACACACTGGATGGCGTTTGGGGGCTAGGGGCTGGGAATCTATATTGGTCAGTTGCTGACCTTCACCCAAAGGGCACACCTGTAAGCCAAATGTAGTCCACACTATGCTGTTTTTCCAAGACTAATGGGTACATAAAATAAATAATAAAGTAATAAAAAAATTGAATTTATGTTCAGCAGACGATATGACCTTTGAGAGAGCGGTACGCCGGTACATATGGGCTTAGGCTGGGGCAGTGCTGTATCGGCTGGACAATAGGCTGGGCCAGGGTGGAACTTCCTGGACCCAAACAAGCAGGCCAGAGGTGAGATATGACAGACCCTCTTTAATATACATTATCTACAAATAAATATGTTTACTTGTTTGCATCCCTGAAAAGATGGCATATGGTCATCTCGCTAATTGGGTATTATGGCTTATTGTGGTAAATCAAATGGCATCTGCTAAAAAGAGGTCCAGTGTGACTTATCAAGGTCACAGTGCTGCAGGATGGCGGTGTAGTTGTATAACGACCACAGGCCAATAAAGCGTGTGAAGCAAGTGTGCCGTGAGTGTGCACCCAGGGGTGGGGGACAGACAGTCGAGTCAAATGAACAGTGCCACCCATTATCAGTTGATTAGCAAGCAAGTCTCGCCTTTTTCCTGTGAATGTCTCTGTATTTGTAAGCGTCCCAATGCAGGAACGATAGCTCCTAATGCACTTTGGCATGCACTTCAAAAGACCAACTGTGTGGAAAGCTAATCTTCGTCTCCCTGCCCCCTTCATTCACATGTTTTCACAATAAAGATAGCATATCACATCCCATTACAGGCTGGCTGTCCCCCGCCTTCTCAGTGATATTGTCAAACAAGTCTGCAAGTGGGCTCCTGGGACTCTTGGATTGTACAGCCATCAACTGTAATATTTGGCTACCCATCTAAATACAAGGTTGTGGCAGACATACCGACAGCAAATAGTGTGGCATATTTATATAATATATATATATATATATAATTTTTTTTTTTTTTTAAATCTATGCAA
>OMPB01124094.1:0-18048 GCA_900312615.1 Stylephorus chordatus | reverse complement strand
TTGTTAATTTCCTATATATATATATATATATATATACGTATATGCAAAGAAATGTCCTTGAAAAATTATTTCTTATTTCCTTATAACACTTTGCTATATATATATATATATATAATATTTTATTCAAGTTACTCACCAGAGATTATTGAATGCTTACCTTACATACTTACATGTAGGAAGCTTCCCCCTAGATAGCTGCTGTGGTTGCAATGAGGAATGTGTACTGTAGCTTGTCCGCTGCACCTGTCAGTGAGTCCTTGTAAGGTGGGGAGAGCAGCACAGTCTTTCAACCACAAACAACAGTATCTCAAACATAAGGGTCTCACAACCCATGACAAGGTGTCACACTTTTCTTTTAAGAACTAAATGGCTGAGTATGCTTTTTCGTCGTTGAGATCAAGAGATATTTTTGTCGTTGTACGTTAACGCATGACACCAATGTTACCCATGGACACCTGCAGTGGCTTCATAATGGATAGTGGATCTTTAAGCCTTGCTCGAGCTTGGGATCCAATCAGGATAAGAGGGCTGACGAAGGCCCTTCATGGAGACAAGGTGATTCTGCAACCATTAGCACATTATCCTGAAGGGGCTGCAGCCACTTGCAGTCACGTCAGCCTCTTTGCTGCACTTTGCTTTCTAGATAGCAAGGAGGTACTTTCTTGGGGCACGGCAAAACAACCATGTTGTAATAAACCAACACGGCAGCTTTTATTTATATTTAAGTTTGATTAATCTGGAACATTGTACATGTGGACATAGGCGTGGGCATGTTTGTGATAAAGTGGTACACCTAATTACAAAGGGATGAATTGCATTGCTTTACTCCTTTGGAGGCAGACTATTCAATTTTTGGGCCTATAGAACAAGCCCATATATGAAAAGATTATGCCTCCCTGGCACGGCTATTCTTTATGTGAAACACACAATAGTGTTCATATGTTTACTTTGTACATTAATAGACTAAATTATCATATCATACTGTAACATGACATTATTACATATTGTCATAGTGCGTTGTTTAGATTGTGTAAGGACTTTCTAGATGTTTTTAATACATAATATCACAATAATTATAAAATCTAAAGCTATATAAGTGGTTTACATTGGAGTAAAAAGTAAATAAGATGAGTTACTTCTACTCCACCTACTACTCTGGTTCCTGAATCCCCTCCGAACACCTACCCAAAATTCCAAACAGTATGGCCATCACACAAATGTATTGGTTGAAAATGTTACTCTTGTCAGGGTTGTCTCCATGAAGAGGGAATATTTAAGTTGGAACTATTTAAGTTTGACCAAATTTGGTCCACATATTCAGTATCCTCCCCTAAATCGTCAACCACTATTTGGTCCATTTTGGCCTCATTGGGACGCTACACCAAAACAATTTCTAAAATTGGTCACCGTTCCTGGACCGATCGAACTTTGGGACACTTTTCCCTCAATGTTCTAATGTCTCAAGTAAGAAGAAGCTGTCCAACATGGCCATTGACCAAAATGCTTTCAGAAGCCTTAAGGTCATGGGGCTAACTTGATCCAATCAGAATCCCACACCCACAAGGGTCTTGTTTAAGCAGATATAATTTGATCTGGATCGACCCATAGGAGGCGCTACTGTCACAGTTTGAACTATACCTCTTTAATATGGCCATAACTCCATTACTGTGTCACCAAAAGCCATGAGTTTGGTGTCATTTCTTATTCTTATTTACTACTTAATTAATAGAGGTCCCTAAAATCCAGCCATTTGAATTTCCACCATTTGGGAATTTGGTAAAAAACAAGGTTTTCTGTCTCCTCCACAATTCACAGAAACATAGAAGTCAAAACCACACATTAAAATGACATAGGTGTGACTCCTAAACACTTGCTCAGATATCAACCAAACCCACTTTTTTGAATTCAGTTCTCAATTTTACATTGAACAAATGCAATTTGAATCAAGCAAGCCACACTGATAGGTCAAAGTTGCTGTGGACACAAACACATACTTGCTATACACTTATAGATCACTTTTTCAATTTATAAAAATCACATATTTCAAATGACATTGCATTTTGATGTTTTAAAGAAAATACGGTACTCTGCGCTCATATTGGATATAGTGGGAAACCTAATTTATATCTCATATACCGTTTCAAACCATTTGAACCAAACCTGCTTTGTTATGTTCATTGGACACTGTTTATTCATAGTTATCAAGAGTTCTGCAATTCCAAATATATGGCCGCCACATGCAGAAACGTAGGCTTACAAGCGTCGACTGCCCCAACAGGAAGTAGGCAAATCTCCTAAACAGTTGGTCCAATTGTAACCAAACATGCAGACGACCCCTGCAGCTCTTACTTGAACCAAACTGTCTCTTTGCCACTACAATTAATTGATTTATTTTTAATTTTTATTTTTTTTAGAAGCATTTTGAGTAGGCCACACAAAAGTCACTAGAGGCTATGACCTATTCCGCTTGGCACCTGCTTTTTGCAGCTATATTTATTATTATTATTAGTAGTAGTAGTATATAGAATTTCTATTTAAAGTGTCTTTGGGTGTCTTGAATTGCGCTATATAAATACAATTTATTATTATCATTATTACAGTATGAGGATGAGTGCAGGATAAGTATTTTTTTGGATCTGGATCTAAAATGAGCTAGTAAATTATTTTCCAGCAAATGTAGTGAGGTGATAGTTGAAATACAGTAGTTGAAATAGGGGGTATTATCTTACTGTTTCTTTGCATCACATTCTATGTCTTCAGTCCATTATACTCAAAACATTTAGTGAAAATAATTAATGAAATATGCGAAAGCTAATCCAAAATAACATGTTTTATTACATCATTAAAACGGCAGTGATGCTGTCAGTACATTTTTATGATCTTTAGTAAACAGCAACTCCACCATTATTTATGGTTGAATGAATGTTTTACTCACTTCATTACATGGTGTTATGATTTGCCAACGATTATATAAACAATTCATATCTTAATAATTATATAATAAATTACAATTATATAGCACTTTATCTAGATACCCAAAGCGCTTCACAGTGAAGGGGGGAAACTCACCTCAACCATTACCAATGCATAGGACCCATCTGGGTGATGCACGGCAGCCAGAACGCTCACCACACATCAGCTTAAGGTGGAGAGGGAGGGAATCATTGAGCCAATTACACTGGGGGATGATTAGGTGGACAGATGGAGAGAGCCAGGTTGGGAATTTTGCCAGGACACCAGGGAACCCCCTACTCTTTTTGCGATAAGTGCCATGGGATGTTTAATGACCACAGTGAGTCAGGATGTCAGTTTAATGGCAGCTCATACAGCACACTGTCTCCATCACTGCACTGGGGCATTGGGATTTTTATTAGGACCAGAGGCACTTCCAGCAGCGACTTGGTTTTCCCAGGAGGTCTCGCTTCCAAGTACTAGCCAAGGCCACACCTGCTTACAGTAGCTTCAGTCATTCAGCAGAAACAGTGTACATGTTGATACGGCTGCGGCACGCATCACGTAATTACATCACAGTGGATGCCCTACTTACGTAACTGTCCATGCCATAAGTAACAGTCCATGCCATATCTTAACCTCAAGATATAATTTCTCAGAAAGAGAGAACGCTCGCATTGAAATCAACCTGTATTTTGTCAACATTGTAATCCTCATTGTTATTATTCCCTTCTGCTCGTTTCCTTGTTGTCCAGGAGGGCTCCACGGACAGCATTTATGAGCCTGCATCCAACAAAAATGGACATGAGATTCAACTCCCCAAGTGCCGCTACAGCCCCACCCTGCTGAGGCACAAACCGGAATGGGGGGGCTCTGATCCATGCATCAGCTTTGTGAGTTACATGTCCTCCATCCTAGATGGTCCCTCGAAGCACTAGCGGCAGTGCTTCGAGTGAACCACTTCATGACCACTTTTCAAGTCAAGTCGAGCATATTCGTGAAGCCCTTTTATCACAATGAATGAATCAATGGGCCCAAATTAGGCGACGCCCCTAACCCTGAGCCTTCACTAGACCAAGGAAAAACTCATGAACCTAGCTGGATACAGGGAGGGTAATGTGTGAATTAAGAGCCAAATAACAACGAGGTGAAATAGTCAAACTAAGGCAAAAGCAAAAATTAAAAGAGTCAACATTGTAAAATTGTCATAAATTAATGTTGGTGAAAAGATTGGATTAGTAAGGCCAAAGCAAAAAACTGAAGTGGATTCAATTCATTATTTATCTTCGTTTCACACTTGGTCTCTATTCTGTTGGTCGTCTTCTTTGCATTTCATATGAAAATATTCTTATTATATATTCTTAATATGCAGGAAGGAAGCATGGAGCTACTGTAAGATATGGTCACAGACAACGGCAGAACTCTTAGGTTGGCTTATAGACCCCCCCAGAGCAAGGTGGCGTTAGCTTGAAGTCGTTTTGGCGGATTCCGCCCCTTTTTGGGTGAAAACAAACCAGTAAAACTATAGGCGGCAAGTAGGAGATGGAGGTTTTCACCATGCCTAAAAGTTGCTGTGTCGTGTTCTGCACCATTAATAACAAAACACACCCACAGATTCGGTTCTCCTTGCTACAGAGTAGGGAAAGGGAGAGCGAAAGACTGAGTTTATGGCTTTAAGGCAGCATACAGTATAACTATCTCGAGACATAAAAAAGTCATAGATGACAGAAATCAACATTACCTGGAGAATCAATGAGGTAATTGTAAATGTCAGGATATGACACCTCCAGCAATTGAGTGGGATCATTAATCCATTGCGATGCTAAAAGGACACTGACCACCAATACCGCGAAGTTTATCTAAATACCGGCATTTGTCATCAGCCGCCAAAGTACTAATATACGTCTCCTTAGATGTCTTTTTGACTTTATCGTTTTTATTTTATTTTAAGGTATTTCCTTCTCAAACACCTTGTACCTTGTACTCCATTGGCCGCCATTCAAATTGAAAGGGTTGTTTTCACCCAAAAAGTGGCGGTAACCATACATACATGGAAGTTCCCAGATGATTGCTCTGGTCAGTATAATGCAGAAAGTAGTTGATATAATCAAACACAGGAACAGCATACCCCTCGTGGACCATAACCCTGGAATACCTCAGAGGTTGCCGCTCCCAAGATCTACAGTGTACGTTTCAATACGTTTTACCATGTTGACTCCATTCTCGTGGGGCGGCGGTCATCGTTCTTTCTTTCTTTCTTAATATGTTGTAAAAAAATGAAGATACTTGGATTTCTTTTTTCATTTCTAAGGACAGTTATTGTGTAGTTTGTGCAAATCCAAATTAAAATGGATTTTTTTCACTGTTTCCCCAGGATTTATCCCAGACTTATCTGCAGCCGTCTAAACAGAAACGGAATAGCGGAAGGTATGAAACACTGAAGTGCTCCCTTACACACCTTAATATGTTGAATAATAATACATTTTATAGTAGGTTATTGAGGGGTTTACAGAAAAAACAAATACAAGTTTTCAATAATATCTAACCTAGAGATTATATTTTTCTGATTAGGGAAAAAGGCTACTTATTTTTATTGATATGTGTAGGCCTATGGTCAAAAAATAATACTATATACCCATTTGTTTTGGTAAACATTGCTTACAATATTTTTCATCATTAAATTTGCATTATCAAGATTGAAACACTTAAAGTTGGTATGTGTTGGACCACTGGACCTACCTTCCAAATAACTTTGTTTTTGTCTTGCCAACACACCCTCTGTATTGGAAATGCCATATTGATTTGGTGTATAAATATTACTGTTTAAACATTTACGTTTTAACGGCAATGGGGGTTTACAATACAATACATTTATTTTGAACTTAAAGGAAATATTTTTGCAGTACTATTTTTTGTGTGTGAGTGTAGCTCCTAATTAAATTACCCACAGAAATATGTTACATTAAAATATGCAATTCTTTCTTTATTATCTAGGTCATACATAACACAGGAAGCATTGGACTATGAATCATTAGGTTGGTATATTATTTAAAAGCATGTAATTCACATCTTGGTTCAAATCTACGATGGACACTGATATTATTCCACACTATCTTGTCCGCATATCCATCCACCTGAAGAAGAAAAGCTTTTTTTCTTGCCCATTTTTGTCTCTATTCTTTTTTTTTTTTTTTTAGAGATGAGAGAATCTCTGTCTCAGATCAGCAGTCTAACAGGGAACGAGAAAGCCGAAGAATTGGACCTTGAAGTAACAGACAGAGACCTGCCCACTCGGGTAAAACATGTAAAAATGTCAAGTTTCCATTAGCACATTAAAAACAAAAGCGGATCTTTTTGCTAGGCTGGCCCTTTTCTATGTTCTCCATCACATTACAACTTATTCAGCTCAGGCTTATGGACAAAATAAATCCTTGACCAATACTTTGTGTATACTGCATCAATATACCTTTAAATAAATACACCCCCTCCTCTTCGATTCGACGTTGCTGTGCCCAGTCTGCACAGCAACATCTGAGTCTGCCTCTTGGGGAACATTTTTATAGGCAGGTAACCCCGCCTCCTGGCTGAGAGCTGCCCTCATTGGATGTTGGCTACCGGAGCGGTGAAAAACGAAAGTCCCTGAAAATCTGTCCTGGGACAGTCACAGATATCGTATTATTTCCCAGAGTAGTTGGTTTATTGCTAGATGTTGAAATGTGAAGAGAATTTCACAAAAATATTACCAAAACAATCTTGCATACCCCACCTTTAATTTTGGCCTTTTTCATTTTTTTTTTCACAAGGGGTATATTCTGAATTTAAAGTCAGAATTTCTGAGAAAAAAAAAGTCAGAATTTCTGAGATTAAAGTGAGAATTAACTTCTAAGATTAAAGTTAGAGTTTCTGGTTTAAAAAGAAAAAAAGAGCGGGTCAAATTAACATGAATAGTGAATAGTCAGCAGTCAAATGATGGCATCAGCAGGTAATGTTCATTACCAGCAATTAAGCACATAATGAGTTTCGGACTCACAACTGTAGACAAAAAAACAAATGACATCAGCCTCCTACCAGTGTTTAATTCAAAAGTGTAACACGCCACCCCTCTCCACTCACACTGCTACTATGTCATGTATATACCTCCCATAGTGTATTTATATCCCACCATTACTGTAGGCCTATATATTGTATTCCTCTTGTAGCGTATGTTTATTGCATCAACCACTTATTCTGTACATAATGCCCTTTGTTCCAACAGACAAAGTATTTCATTATTACTAAATCCATTTCCAAAATATAACTTGTCATCCATTTTAACGAATAGGCCCAATAAACACTAAACTCAGAAATTCTGTCTTTAAAGTGTAACTACACATACCATTTCTCGCTTGACCACGCCTCCTTAAAATTTTCAAAAAATGCGTTCACAGTCAGAGGGGCGGTACATAGCAATTCCTCGTTAAAACACCAATCGTCTTGCCTCTTGCCTACCGTCCCACCCATGTGTGATGTCAGAGCGGAGGAAAACCTCCGCGCCTATGTAATTATTTCAATGGCAGAGTTGAACCTATAAGTGGCATGAAGAGCCAAATTTACAGCACATATATGAAGTTTATGCCAATTTGCACCGAAATGTTGAAATTATGACCAGGACTTGTGTGTTTCACAATAACTAAGCCTAATACACCAATTTACAACCCCAAAAAGTGGTTTTAGCGTGTAGTTACACTTTAATCTCAGAAATTCAGAATTTAATCTCAGAAGTTATTTCTGACTTTTTTTCTCAGAAATTCTGACTTTAAACTCAGAATATACCCCCCGTAAAAAAGAAAGAAAGAAAAAAAACCTCAGTTGGTGGCCCTAATACGCTTCCGTAGATTCTTGATAATTTGTGGATTGCAGACTATTTTTGTACCTTTTGACTGTTTCTGAAAATTTCACACCTTCTTTACCAACTTTTTGCTTCTCAAACGCTAGTTACTTGCTATACAGTGCAGATGACAGAGCAGTGCTATGCATAGTAGGCCTAATAGGCTACCTGAGCATGTGTACCTGGGCATTAGTGCACTTAAGAAATAAAACATTTTCATTTTTTTTTCTATCACTGAGGATTCACTACAAGATCAAAATACTATTGTTTTTATTTTAATTTTATTTTTTTAAATTTGAGACATCTTCAGGACCAAGCAGATTTCTGTCGGTTTTTTTATGGCATAGTTGGCCATTGCAGGGATCAAGCAAGCACAACTGTGGATAAACACCATAGGTTATCTGTGTACCAAACCTTGTGCTCTCTAAAACACTGGGATTATCACATATGCGGTTGTTCAGCTCATTACTAATGTAACAGTTGAAGCAGTAATGTTATGAAGAAGGGAAAATTAGTTTAGTATTTAAAAAAAGAAAAAACCCTTTGTAAACTTTGAAACTTTGTATCTTTGACTACAAGCAGACTATCGCTACTAACTACTTTGAAGCTGTAGATAAATGCTTGAAAAGGATAAATGCTCGATGTTCACCGTTTCCTCGCGTAACAAGTTCATGTATTCCTCTGAATTCCAGACTCCTAGGGATGACCTCGAAACAGCAGAGCCTCACAGACGACTAAAGCGATTCCACCGGTTTTTGCACGCGAGGATGGGAAGTCAGAGTGACGTGGGAAAAGTGAACGTCGTGTCAACAGCGCACGGTGGTGAGACAGTGTGGATGCCAATTAAATAACTGCTCGACACGGTAGGACTTTGACCAATCATGTGCAACTACTGTAAAGCGTGACTCAAAATCATTCCTCCTTAACAGAGCCAAATGCGGACATGGTGTCAAAGGTCAACGGCTCTTTCGTCTCTTGCATCAGAGCGGACAGAGGGGCAGAGAAGAAGTCCCAGGATGATCATGTAAATGACGTAAATGGAAAAAATGTAGGAGTGGAAGAAGAAGAAGAAGATGGGGAGGATGAGGGTGAGAGTCTCTGGAGCCTTGGCCCCCACCATCATCACTGGACTCCCCCGGGTCCTCCACAGACGTGGGCAGCCTCGGTCCAACACACCTGCCACAAGCCACGACAGGAGCCCTGCTGGGACTACAGTTACAATGGCGCTGTCATGGTGTCCAGGGGTCCACAGAGGGATCCCCTCCACAGGCTTGGATGCGGTCTGGAGAGCGCACACCCGGGAGGTGCTCCACCGCCTGCTATCGAATCCGTTACTGAGCTAGATGCTGCAGAGTCCACAGTAAGTTGTGTGTTACTTCTGTCCAATTCTATGTGTGAGTTAGACTTCTCTTTTTTTTAATTATTTTTTGTATCCTTAATAAGCCCCCAAGATAAAGTAGAGGATACAGATAAGGTATTAGCTGTTTGACAAAAGTGATCACCATAAAACATGTTCTTGGTAAACGTGCAAACATTTAAGATAATTAAAGTGGATGGATTGATATAAGTTGGAGGCAACCTAGAAATCAACGTTTCAGTCCACAACGTCATGGATAATCAAATGAATACTGTTAGTGTGATTTTGATTGCGTTATTGGCATCCAGATACGGTATAGCCTAACTGATCTTTTTCTATATCTACAAGAAATCACAGAAACCTCTCATTTAGCCGACTTTTCACTGACATTGTTAGAGCAATTCTACTGTAATTGTACTTATTATTATATAATCACAACTTAAACATTCAGTAACAGAGGAATAAATATGTCATAAATATAATGATTAATAAATGAATTAATAATTTTGCAAAGCAATGTATTCAGGTCATTTTGAATTCAATTCTACTCTATTTTAATGAATCCTGGCTGAAATATTGAGGTTTAAAGTCCCTTTGTGACATAAGTGGGGGTTGGTGAACAAATTTAAAATCGCGTCATTGTTTTATGTTTGGTATTTTGTTGACAGTATTCAAAACAAATAAACAATAGTATGTTTTAATAATGATTCAGTTTAATAATGATACAGCACTACAACTAACGGTCAGATGGTCAATGCTGAGAGATGAGCCAAGGGTTAATGTGACAGCTGGTCCATTTCGAGCCGTTGATAGCCGCAAAAAAAAAAAAAAAAACACCAAAAATACAAGGTTCACTGCTTTAGTGCAGTCTTTCCATAGTGACACTGACATAGAAATGCATATTACCTTGCACAATTATGTGGTGGTTCAGACAATAGATGTTAGGTTTAACCCATGATAGAGCTACAGTATGCAGAACCCAGTGATTATACATTCAAAACAAAAACTACTGCAGTATTCTATCGCCACCATGACTTAAACTCCATCTGCACATGTTTTCTTTGTGGCTCCTCATGTGATAAACATAAACACAGTAGTGTTCTAAAGCATCCATCTGTTGCCATTCAACAAGCATTTTAATCAGTTTTTTTCCCCCCACCAGCATTTACTGAGATGTGGCACGCTAAGATACCACGCAACACTAATTAAACAGGTAAGAGAATATTTCCTCATTTCATTTTTCAGCTTTTTCCACCAAGGTGTGAATGTGATCATATGTATAATTACTGTTCAGCATTTTATGTTTGCAAAACAGGCACAGAGTGATAACCAGACAAAAGCTAGCATCCTGGGGAAGCAGATGAAGGCTGGTTCACAAAACGTGCACAGTAGAACAGACATGAAGCATGACAAGGCCTTGTCTGAAGAACTGGTGAGAACCTAAATGTTGTGTCAAACACAAATACAGATTGAACTCTGATCTGCATCCTGCTGAGTCAGCATACAGTACAGTCAGTACAGTTTGCTACTGTATGTCCATGTGGTAAAAATACATTAATACATTACCCTCATCAAACAACGCAAAGAAACGTTTAGAAATTCCCCAAATACTACTGTTATATATACACAGTACTGAATCCCCTGCCACACACTCGAATGGGTTGTAATGGCAAAAGTAGCATGCAGATTCATCGGTGTTGAATCTAGACTACATCCAATTCACAATCCTTTGTATAATAAAAGACAATTAAAGAAGCATTTACACAGATTGAAATAAGAAGTTCAGTTGAGGTTAAGTACACACCAAACACCTCTTAGGCCCTCAGCTATAAAAAGCCAGGTGACTCCACCTGGATTAAGGATTTTGGCGAGCCAGAGCATCTGTGTTTCCTTGCGTTAATGTGCGTTACCACGCAAGGCCACGAGGATAGCCTAACACAGCGTTCTGATTGGTTGGCTTCCTATTTTTTTCTCTCTCTCTCTCTCTCTAGGTGAAAGATGAGATAAGGTAGGAAAGATGATGATGGCAGATTAGAAAGAAAGAAAGAAGAAAAAATAAATATGTTTTCTTTTCTTGCAGACCGAGGAGACGGAAGATAAGGTCAGCGGGGGACATGCGTTCACCAGGGGACAGCACAGACAGTCCAGTAACTCACTGGAAAGCCTGTATAGTCTGAACAGTGGACAAAGCTCATCAAGTAAAAGCCCTTAGGCTCCCTATTGCTTAGGCACACAGCCAACACGCTTTCCTTTCCAGCCGTAATGCAGCTGTAATGATTTATGTAATCACTGTTTACACACCAATGTATCTCGCAGATTACCTTCAGAGTGGATATTAAAAAAACACATCCATTGTTTTATATATATATATATATATATATATATAGGCTATAAAATTGGGCTTAAAATCAGAACATGGCTAAAACACTGGCTATTGCAATTGCTGTTTGTGAATGGCTGATATTTTGGCAGAACCCATAAGTACAGTCGGTATGATAAATGACATCAGCTGGCCCTAACTGTGTTTAGTACTGTATTTAGTTCTGTCCCTGAGGCCAGATTTTAGTACCGGGTTACTTTGGTTAAAACCCACTTCACCTTCCTTGACCAACAATCTTTTATGTGCCGCTCCACCAGGCGGAGTCACCAGTGGGTCGGACCGCTCCAGTAACAGGGATAGTCTGAGGCTAGAGGAGGAGCCTCCCAGCACCAGGCAGTTCTGCGGCAAAGCCCGGGTCCACACGGACTTCATACCGAGTCCGTATGACACAGAGTCGCTAAAACTCAAGGTAAAATGAGAGGTCCTTTTGATTAACTCGGTTCCATCTTAATGTTGTGCTGATAGATTAAATGCATGGCAGGCGATATAAGTACATCTGTTCTTTAGATTGGAGACGTCATTGACGTCATTGCAAAGCCACCCATGGGTATATGGAGAGGCATGTTGAACGACAGGATAGGAAGCTTCAAGTTTATCTATGTGGATGTTATTGAAGAACCTAAGACATGTGAGAAGAACCAAACCAATAAACTGTGCTGGAGATCCAGACCAAAAACCCAGGAGGAGCACTTGAAGCAGCACAGCTTGGAGGCATGTATAAAAATGAAATGTGGCATAGTACCTTTTTTTTTTTTTAAAGCCTAAATACCAACTCAGCAAAATCAACGATGGCTCCTTATACAATTGGTTGTACTGTTGGGATGTGGCAGGAGAGCCGCAGTTCCCTTCGACTGCATGGTTTTCAGACGATAGCGGACTTGATGACACTGAGGGAGCGCCACTTGACCAAGCTGAACCCGACCGATCCAGTTAAGAGGCACCATCTGCGCGCTAAAGAGGAACTGCTCCAGGGACCACAATGTGAGTAAGATCAACCAAGGACATGGGTGTTACTTTTGACGTGTCGTTACTGAGTGCAAACTCATCAAGGGTACAGTATGTGAAAAGTATGTTGACCAACTGTTGTCGTTACAGTTGGTCAATGGGAGAATTTGTCAGATGAGGCCAAGACCCCCACTGAAAGGAGTGTGGTCGATCTGAAGAACCGCCCCAGAGACTCTGGCTGCCACATACCTTCGGACTCTTCTGATAACGGCAAAGACACAGAAATTCACTTTCCATACATCTCTCCTACAGCAGCCAAGACAACAGCTATCTGATGATGAACAATCAGACATTGTTCTTTTGGTCATCGTGTGTGTGGAATCAGTGGGAGTTGGTTTGGACATTAAAGTCTTAATTCCTATTATTTTTGGTGCCATTGTGATTTTTAATGTGTAGTCAAATGATGAATTTGCGCAAATATGTAATCTACACCAACAAATAAATACAGGTTATTACGGTGCATTTTCTTTTCCTCAACACTGTTTTTATAAACATAGCCTGTCAACATTTGGAGTATCCATCTATCTGTCTGTCACTCGCTCTTTTGTCTGTCTGTCGCTCGCTCACCCTTGTTTTTTGTTTTGTTCGCAGCACTTGAAATTACAACGTTTATGAAGGTAACACATTTTATTATAAGTTTGCAGTTAAACAAGAAAAAAAGTACTTTTTTATTAAACTAAAATAAACTTAACAACATTCTAAGAGTTTATGGATAAAGGCAGCCATGTGACAATTGCTAACATCCACTAAAATGAACCTCATGGCATAAGAGAAAAGAGACATCAAAAATAAACATTTGAATGTGGAGCAAAATCAGCATAATAGATATGGAATGCCCAAATAACTCACTCATCTCTTACCTTTCACATACAAAGGTGTCATTAAATATAAACGCAAACATAAAGTAATCATTTTATTCATAAATCCAAGCCATGAAAATCCTCTTAGAGGGAAACATAAAAAATATACTGTAGTATTTACATTTACCTAAAGTAGGGAGCAATAGACAGTCCTTAATTTCTGTTATAAAACAATAGCAAAATAAGTATGGTGGAAAAAACCCCCAATGCATTTAGCATTTCCTGAAATAAAACTTCTGAAAGGGTAACTCAAGTGAGCAGCTCATTTGTCCTCTTTTTTATTTTAAAGGGGAACACCACTCTGGGTCTCCCTTGTATTTGTGTAAAAGTTGCTTACCTACAGAGTAAAATGAGCTCATAGCCAACTCTCTACATATCACCAGTCCAGAGATGTAGCTCTAAATTACTGCACATGCTCCAGCTTCCTGCTTCACAAAGGACTACAACCGGCGCTCGGGCAACGCCTCCTCTACCTTGTGGGGAAGTACCAGGAATTTCAAATTACCCGCCCATTGTAGTTGTTCAGAATTGAGGAAGGGTAGAGGTATGTGTCATTATGACGTATACCTCTACCAAATCCGTTCCTCCCGTTTCCGTTTCCGTGCAGAGATCACTTTGGCCAGCCACATAGGGAGCCTTGAATCAGTTATGCCTCCATCTGGTAAATGAGTTTAATGTTGTTTTGCGGTGGAGTTTCCCTTTAAGAATAGTGGTTGTCGGTCCATCACCACATGAACATCAACACTATTTAAGCCTGGGTGATCGCAGTGTAGTGTGCACAGCAGCTTAAACATAAAAGACATCAAAGTTTGACTTGTTACATTCTGTTCTTGGGCAGTATACATCACTCACAGACAGAAGGTATCAATACCATATACTCAAAATCCTATGTAAGTAACGTCAATAAAAATGAAAGTAACGTTTCTTTTGAGCCAACCACATTGATTGAGTATTCAGTGACTGACGCTGCCACGTGAGGAACCAGCATACCCGTTCTCAAGGTTGAGAGAGAGCTCCTCTGTACCGTTGAGCCCGTTAATTTCTGTGGTGGGAGAGAAAACAACAGGACATTTATATTTTTATATCTACAGTTGAAGATGATGTGAAACGTCTTACTGCCCTAATGTTCCTCTTCTGCATGAACAGGGAATTAGCGTTGAACCAAACGTAGTAGGGATGTGAATCAATCCTTCACTACTAATGGAATAAAACAGCACTAATAGACTTGTTTAACTTCAACAAACATTAGTTTTGTAGAGTTTTTATTTTATTTTTTACTTTGAAACACTTCCGCCAAATCCGCTCCTTCTACTTTTCAGCCCCGAGAAGAAGAGCTGATTTCAAAGTGCCATAAGTGAGCAGGAAGCAGAAGGGTTTCACTCTATCATGGCTGTTTTGCATGATATGAGACTTACACGTATGAGGCCTTGCTTCAGGGTATACCTTCTGCCCTCTAGTGGTCTGTTAATGGCAGCTGTACTAATAGGACGAGATACTAGAGTTTACTGCGTCTTTGAATGTTAAAATGTTTCATCACTGTATAAGCCCTGTTTATGTCTGCCCATGACATTACTTTGATGCCTAATGCACATGCATAGTTAGTTAGAATCTGAATATGTATAAATGTGTTTATCTGGACTTTCTTTCACCTTAAAAGTGTCTGTTACTGCCAGGGATCACCCTGAGCAGTAACCCAGGTCACAGGTGAAGATAATTTGATTACTATAATGGGTATATTATGATTATTGGATAAATATAGTTAATATGCTTTTGGTGATATTGTTTATGTTTATGTTAGTGTGATCTTTATCTGAGTTTAGTTTTGGTAAATATTGTGTGCTTAGTGTAATCTGTTGTTGTTCTAGTTGGTTGCCCTGTTTTGTAGTTCTTCTTGGTAGTCATGTTGATTTGTAGTTTTTGTTTGTAGTCGCGTTGCGTCCTGTCTTATTTCCTGTTAGTTTGGAGTCATGTTGTTTCCTGTCTTTGATTGTCGATCCTGCCCTCATGAGTTTCACCTGTGCCTTGTTAGTCTTGTATTTAATCCCGTGTTGCCTTGTTTCATTGTGGGTTTGTTATTCCTGTTCCCTTATTGTTACATCTATGCTTTGTTCATGTAAGTTTTGTTTTGACTCATGTTAAAAGTATGTTTACATCTATGTTAAGTGCTCAAAGTTAAGTTATGATGATCTATGCTAGGTATTTTGTTTAAGCCAATGAGGATTGTTATATTTTGGATTTCTGTTTGCCCGCCACGCAAGCGGTGAGTTTTTGTTCTGGACATTAAATAATCAATTTAAATTATGAATTGATTATTTACTGGTTCTTACTGCCTAATTCAGTGGCAAGATCATCCTCACATAAGCTGGCCCGTATGGACACTGTATACATTCTGATGGTTCTGTTTGGTAATGTTTATGGCTATAACAGTGTAAAGGAAAACAAGGATTTGTTTGAAGCACCAAGATAGAAGCTCTTTTAGAAAGATTTTCTGATATTAAGATACTTTTGGGTGGCAATTGTAATGTTACTATAAATGATGAGGTGGATAGATGGCCTAGTAGACATAAAGAAAACTCTCTTATAATTTATTTTATGAATGAGAAAGGGTTAATTGATATATGGAGAGTCAGGCACAAAACAGGTCAGGCACTTTACAGTCAAGAATAGATTTCTGGCTTATCTCTGAATCCTTATCATACCGACACCTCTGACAGACCGCAAAGCCTTTCTACTGATTCTGAATATGTCATCAGATGGAGGAGGAGCCTTGCCTTGCTTATTGGAAGCTTAATAATTCACTTTTACTCAATGATTCTCTAAATGTAATTATAAAAAATAAGATAATTGAATACCTGCAAATGGCAGAAAGTGAAAACACATATAAATAAATATATGAAATATGGGAGCTCTTGAAATATGAATTAAGAAAACTTTTAATGGAAACAGGTGTAAATATGAAGAGATATGAAAAAAGAAGAAAATTGTTTGATTGCTGAATTCATTTCATTATCTTCTATGCTGCCTGAGGCCCAAAGAGCACAATTACAAACAACTGAAATCAACTGAAACTAGATCAGTTATACAATATATCAGTAAAGCCAAAGAAGCATTTATACGCTCAAGGGCTAAATGGATGGAAGAGGGGGAACAGAACTCCAGTTAGAGAAACAGAGGCAAAACAAAAAATGGTATAACAAGACTATCTCTAAATTACATCATTGTTGACAAACCAGAGGACATTGCTAAAATTTGTGAAAACTATTATAAAAATATATGAATCTAACTTGTCAACAACTAATCTGGAATCTTTTTTTAATAATGTAGGTGGTGTAAGGACAATTGGAGAAGTTAACAAAAGGATATGTGATTCTTCAATCACTACTGATGAAATTAAAGATGCTATTAAGAAACTTAAATTGAACAAATCCCCGGCGGTAGATGGGTTGACCTCAGATTTTTTTAAACTGTAAAGCCTGTGGCAAACAGCCCGACTGATAAAATCTGAAAAAATCTAGACTCATCCCAACTCAACTGGCAGAATTCTTGACAGTTTTGCTCAGATTTTTTTTTAATTCTTTCTCGCGATTGAGGGTGTCACACAGAAGCAACTGAAAAAAACTGAACAGCGATATAGCTAACCCATTCGACGATAGCCTATTCTTCTTCTTCTTCTTCTTATTATTATTATAGCCTATCGATACTGTTGCAGACAACAGGTCTGCAACGGGTTTTATGTTATTTGGGTTATTGTATGTGCCGGCAAGGTTTATATTAATTGTGGGCAAACAATATGAGTTTCATTCTTAAAGGGAAAATGCGTCAGTGAAACACCGGAGGTGTGCGCATTGGTTCATAAAAGGGAAAGGGACATTATTTGCACATTATTTTGACCCGTTATTATAATAGTCAAGAGTAAATAACTTATTATTAAAAGGTAAAATGCAATTAAAGGGTAACATATAAAAAGGGTAAACACATTAAAGAGTTGTGTATTTGATACATTTATTTATGGAAGTTTTATTTTATTTGAACATTGTTTTAACCTGTCAACTATTTGATATCCAAACCTAAAAAGATAAACATTTGTTATTTACGTATGTGAAAAAGTAAAGCAATTCTATAGCTGCTATTAACACGATGTTCCCAATGTTTTGGCAATGTCCGAGATTGCTGTCGCTTTACTATTTCGGTCTGAATAGGCCTTGGAGGAACAATCGTACGATCTGACTCGATCCAAGACTGACTGAGATCCAACATGCTCAATGTTCAAATCTGAGAAAATCTCGACCAAAAACTGGATTTTTTTTCAGATTTTCTCTGCAGTTTTTCTGGATGTGACACAGACCGACTGAACAAAACCAGTCGAGTAGATTTCTTCAGTCGGGCTGTGTGCCACGGGCTTAATGTAAACTACTAGAATACAACTGGACAGATTACAAGAAACCTGCCATCATGTAGGCCAATAGCCTATAATATATAAATTACACATTGACAGTTGAATAATAAGCCTACCACTTGAATCATAATGATGCTTACATCACCTAATGTAGGCTAATTAACCAAACAATTAATTTAGTCTTCAATCAATCATCAGCAGGGTATATAAGTGACTATGTATGGAGGCAGG
>OMPB01124085.1:0-11122 GCA_900312615.1 Stylephorus chordatus | reverse complement strand
GTCGTCTGTGGAATGCCCTCCCCGACTATCTGAGGGCACCACAGACCACTGACTCTTTTAAAAATGGACTAAAAACATACCTTTTTACTAAAGCTTTTTCCTAGTTTTAACTTTTTATACACACCTTTGTGTGTTTTATCCCTTGTTTTTAAACCCATGTAGCACTTCGAGATTTGTGTGTTTTTATCCCTTGTTTTTAAACCCGCATGTAGCACTTTGAGATTTGGGCCCAAATATAAAGTGCACTACAAATAAAATTTATTATTATTATTATTATTATTATAAAACGGCCTATTTAAAACATGTCATTCTTTCAGTGGCTCCTGCGAGCGGTAGGCTACTGCAGCTGGGCATGAATTTCCATTTGCTATACCGCGGGGAAAATCACATATCGGCCTGCTTACATCTGTATGTACATTTATACAAGCTACTATTACTGGATAAAAATACTACTATACCAGTTAAAAAACAATCAGACTACTATCCAAGATAATGAAGAATAGGTGGAATAAAAATAAATAAAATTAAAATAAAACAGGCATTTTCAGTGCAGAGATACTGTTATAATGTGCAACTTGAGTTAAGTTCAAATAATACTAAAATAAGTGTGCATTATGCGTTCACTTCACTTAAAAATGTCAGTGACCAGAGAGGTAGGCCTACAACTACAGTGTATTAGAATTGCTACCATAAATCACTTGTGAACTGTAAATACATTTAAAAAATGTTGTGTACGATGTAACTTAAGAAGATAGTTTGTCGGGATCTCATCAGGGCCAAAACATAACTGAACATTAAGGTTCATACATAACATTATAGTGCAAAACAAATAACAAGAACGCAGGAGAGACTCCACGTGTTCAAAGAGCAGCTGTCTGTACACACAGGTTCAACATCACAACAAACTTCATCATTGTTCCTCTACTGACTGATGCAAGAGAGCATAAACAAACATCCTCCCTGTCGCAAGAGAGTCTCAGCTGCCCAAGTTAAGTTAAAGTTGAAAAACTGCCCTAATGAGAAAGGTTTAATTAGAATTATGATAACAATAAACTTTATATAGAAAGTTTTTAAACATTGTTCAAAGTGCTTTGACAGGAATGTTTTGATCAATTAAAACCCCATTTCTAATCAGAATAATGTTAGATACTTTTTCACAGAATTGTTGTAAAATTTGATTCCTTAAGATGCTAAAAACAAATGTGTGTTAACAATTTTCTTGATGATTTCACCAGACAGACTACTTTGGAATTGTTTTATTATAACAAAGTAAATAAATATTTAGTAAATAATGTTTTTCTCATGATGAATAACAAAAACAACCTGTTGTTCACATATTGGATTGCCCAGCGTTTTAAAGATCACCTCTATGGAGAATAGTCATGATTATAATGAGGGTGATCTTTAAGATGTTCTCTCTATAGACAGGGACACGCCTGGAGTCGAGTGGCGCGGGAGCCTCATCTTCACTTTAGAACTTCATAGACAACTTCTGGAACTTTGACAACAGAAATTCAACAGAACAGAAGTTCAATCAGAACCACCTGCAGTACAACTCACTGATGCCGCAGCAACAATAACCCAATGAGGCCTTTCTGTCAGGGTACTTAGCATGTTAAGGTCCTCAATGTCCTTAGCATGTCAATGTCCTTAGCATGCCCAGGGTACTTAGCATCTCAGGGTACTTAGCGGGACACTGTTGAAAAAGATAATATGATGCTCTTAATAACTACAGAGCCAACCCTGGATAAATAATTATTGTTATTAAAGTAATAAAACCTTTTTCTAAAAGGGAGACTTCAGTGGCTTGATTGTGAATAAAACAGTGGAATATTGTGTTACCTTTACAAAGAGGACTTTGATTGGAAATTAACAGAAGCGTTCCTCTGACTATAGACCCAATGATGAAATACTATCCCTGAATGTCACTAATTAATGGTTAAAAACTTTTGTTTGTATTTTATCTAGGTTGTCATGAAAGACAAACAAATTATTTAGGGACTATTTCTGTTATCAGCCAAAAGACTGAGCTACTGCTCCCCAGCGTTGGATTGGCCTTATGATTCCTGCTCATCAATAGCTTCAAACAAACTAATAAGAGCAGTGAACTTTAGGATCATGCCTCTGTAGACATATCTAATGAATCCCTGTGTGTATGTGTATTTTGATGTGCGTGTTAGCTAGAGAGATGTGTGAGTGAGAGACGCAGTGATACATTGCATGCTAATGAGCATGTGTGTGTGTGTGTGCATGTGTGTGTGTGTGCTCCCTAACGAGCAGCAATGGAGCAATTTGACCTTTCCTAATTGGTTATAATGGTGTTACTCTCACTCCCCCACATGATTCACTTCCTGAATTCACTCTTAGGATTATGGGAAATGTCAGGTTGTCCCTCTCATGTCCGTTGTGGAGCGATGGCAAGATTGTGTGTGTGTGTGTGTGTGTGTGTGTGTGGGGGGGACCTAGTTTTGGATGATGTAATAATACAAATTTGATCATTAACCTTGATTTGTACAGACCATTTAAGCACTTGGGAGTTTAATACTTAAACAAGAAAAGATGAACAAAAGTGAAGCATTTAAAAATAAGAAGAAAAAAATAGAAGATAAAAGCCTATAAAGTCTATAAAAATGGCTTTACAAACCTGATTTAAACTGAGCTTGCTCACATTGTTTTCTTTTACAGGGCCTTCCAAAGCCTAAGGGTCCGGATGCAAAAAAAAAAAAAAAAAAACAAGAGCTTTGGAAGATCATTGAGCTTCAGAATTGAAAATAGGAACCCTAACATGAAACAAAGAACGTTTATCATCCAGCCACAAACCAAGATATTTGTACGCTGTGACTCTCTCAATACACAAGCCATTGGCCGTTGATAAATGGAGCTTATCATAGTCAATATTCCTGGCTCTAGAAAACAACATAAACTTGGTTTTGCTAGAATTAAGAACTAATTTAAGATTGGTGAGAGCTTCTTGTAGCACATTAAAAGAAAGCTGCAGGTTCTCAATGACTTCCTGAACAGTATCAGTATTGTTTGAATTGTTTGAATTGGCCAGCTCAGTGGCCTTGTGGTTAGAGTGTCCGCCCTGAGATTGGGAGGTTGGGGGTTCGATCCCCGACCGAGTCATACCAAAGACTTAAAAAATGGTACCCAATGCCTCCCTGCTTGGCACTCAGCATCAAGGGTTGGATTGGGGGATGTGTGAATGTACTACTACTACTACTGTAAAGCGCTTTGGACAAAAGCGCTATATAAATGCCCGATTTACCATTTGGAGTTAGAGACTAACTCTGATTATTAACTCTAACACTGATTATTACCAGTGCATCTGGCATGAGACCAGGCACAATTCCTAGCATTAAACAAGATAGACAGCTCACTAGAAAACCACGAAAAACTGGCTTGTCGGCGATAATATAATGATTCTGTTCTACTTGTTATGACCTGTCGGCAAGGACATAAACAAATGGAGACCTAAAACAGGAAGTTGTGCAAAAGTAGAAATATTTATTAAATAAATGTGAATAAAGGTAATAGCAAAAAAAAAGTCTAGGCACCCCAGCAGCGCTATCGCCTGGGGTGTAGGTCTATGTGTGTATGGAGGCAAGCCCTGTTCCATGAAAGGGCCACTGCTTTTATGATGAGCCCGCAGGTGGCATCAATTTGATCAATCAGTAGCATGACCTACTACAATGTAGATATATGTTTTCTTAGCAGACGCCTTTGTCCAAAGCGACTTACAGAACATGAGTGGATACATTTTCAGTACTGCAGTTCCCATGGGATCGAACTCACAACCTCGGCATTGTTAGTGCCATGCTCTACCAAGTGAGCTACAGAACCGCCTTAGGGGTAGATGTGCTATTCATATAGAGCCATTTACAGTTGATCTCCAAGGTATTTCACAAGATGTTATGTTTTTTCCATGAGTGCTCCTTAGTAACACCCTTTGGTGCTAACTACAAATATAAATCCCTCCGATCAATGCAGGTACCTCTTGTGTGATGTTGGCATACAGGTGTAATCGGACTGGCTAATTTAGACTTAGACTCGAAGGTAGGTTGCTTCCTACAACGATACACTGACAGAGATTATTACAGCACATAGTATAGAACATCTGGGAAAAAGTGCTACAATACAGAGACAATGGGGTGTTAAAATAATATTATACACAACCTATTTTTTAATGGATAGTTTACATTTACATTTTGGGGCATTTAGCAGATGCTTTTGTCCAAAGCGACTTACAATTGGTACATTTTGTATAGTACATATTTGTCAGAGCGAGGATTCGAACCTGTGACGTCTTGGTAGTCCAATGCCTTAACCACTGGACAAACCTCCGCGACATTGTTCACTTCAAAGTGAAGTGAAGATGTGGTAGGAAACTTGGGTGAAGAGAGAAGGGGAGAGAGGGAGACATGTAGCGTAGGATCGCGAGTCTGAGTCGAACCCGGGTGACGGGTCACTATGAGGCCAGTGCCTACATGGCAAGTACATTACCTTTCTTTCCATCTATCATCTATGATGTTCTATCTAACATGTTTTCTGTTCTGCAAATTGTTTGGGTAATGTGTTCTTTCCAACCATACTATTTGCACATTGGTTTGGACTTGGGGTCACACGATTTACATCCTATCCTATGATTAATATTTACTTCTAAAAAAGACACCCTTGAATCAGAATCAGAGTAATGGCAGTTTCAGCTGATTTATCATACATCGTAAGTAGCATATCAGAGAGCGACATGGAGTTCATGTCATTTTAAATATCTTATCGTCCTTCTGATATCCAGGTAAGTAAGTTGATTCATCGCAGTTGATTTAGGTATACAACCTGTGCATATTAACATCTTTTTTTTTATTATGAAAGGAACCTTATTCAAGCTACACAGAATGGTGTCGCTTTCAGTTGAATTAATGAAATGTATTGCACGTGTTTACTGCTTGGGGATGAATTGATAGAGATGTTTTGTTTTCACTGATGTATTACTCTGAATGTTTTCCTCATCCTATCATTCATGATATTTCGGTGCTCTTGTTACTGGAAAATACATATAAAAATCAACAAAAAATAAAAAGTACATGTTGCTAAATTCTGGTGCAATATGTAAAAAAATCTAAATATTTTATGGCTACTGCTGCAGTAACCATGGCACCTGTATAAAGCAGAACCACTTAACATTCTAGTATTCTTCCTTTGTTACTAATTTAAACAGAGTAAGTCATGTTTAATATAACTATATGTTTACATGTTCAAATATAAATGCCTAAATTTGCTATTGATGTCTTGCTTCTCATGTTGACTTTAGGCGACATCCCATCTTGTAGACATGAATCTTTCGTCTGCCAACGTAACACTGGTCGTCAGGTATCGAGACTCCTTTGCCAAAGCTGTGACCAAGAATGTGATCATTTTGGCATTGGGCATCTCCATCAACTACATCAACGCCAACCTGCTTCACACCTTCCACAAATACCAGGTTCGCATCCATCTCACTCTTTTTAGTTACAAAGACTTAATGTTCTGCATTCTGTTGAATTTTAGTCCATGTGAATCACAAACTACTGTACAATGCACCAACAACTGCTTAGTACAATGTACTAAACCTCAAATAAACCAAAGGTAGCTACATATCATTATGGAGGGAGACGACACAAGGACTAAGGTTTAACCAATATTTATTAAATAATAACTAATGTACTTACAAATGAGGTGTTTTTCACTCAGGAGGCTACTGCTGTCTGCTTTTTATTTGTATTAGTTTTAAGCTCTTCTGCATCTCAATGGGCCCTGGTTTACTCATGCTGCTGTGTTATCTGATGGACACGTACGTTTCCTTATGTTTTCCACACCTCCTCTGGTGAATGCACTGTCACTGGGAGCACTGTCAGGTTTCCCAAATGCAAGACACACTGAGCAGAATATGGAGTAGTTTGCATCATTGTAGGACAGCCACTTTCTGTTTGTGCCATCTTTTGATTGGAACACTTTGGTGTAATGGGTTTTAGAAGGATTGCGGGTGCTAGTTGAAAAATAATTCTAGAGGGAGGGAAAAATATAAAAAATGGCTTTTCTCTTCTTTCACTGTCACTTTCCCCTGTCATCATTAATTGCGCTGGGTTCTAGATTATTCTCTCCCTCCAAAGGCTCCTGCCTAACTAGCACTATAATTGCACTGCTACTCTCTCCACCTATTGAAAGAACAGAGCAAGAGCACAATTCCCTATTATTCAGTTTACTGATATACACTACACATCAAAAGTTAAAATAGCCCTTTAAGCAACACAAACTATAAAAAAGAACATACCTTTCAACAATACTGTAATTACAGTAGTCAAAGTAGTGTGACACATGTACGTACAGTATGGCTATCGTGTGTGGCACGCACACGCACGCCATGCACGCATAACGAAGACAAGACGCTGCGTGGGCTCATTTCACTTGACTGAAATGTTCAACAAAACACAGGAATTGTAAAATAATATTGATCACATTAACTAGACTAGATATGCCAATTATGCCACCAATGTTTTGAGGAAATTAGAAAGGGAACATCCACTTTTATTATTGATTGTTCAGTTTCTTGAGTTAAGTGATGAAGGGCTATATAAATAAAAATACTTGAACTTGAGTTGGGCTTTTGACAGGAGGCAATGATGATGCATCGGTAATGTTACATGTAGATACGTTAGCTAGCTAGCATGTTTATTTTTACCACTGACTAACCTGCTGGTCCCATGAAAACATTTAGCAGCATCTCATTCAAGGGCCTGTTCTCTCTCCCTCTGCTCCTCTCTTCCTCTTTACTCCACCTTCAAGCCCCGGTTATGTTGAAAGTTCAAAGTTCAAACCATCGTGCTGCTGCGACTAGAAACACTAGTCTGGCCTGCTTCTAAGCTCAGTGGCCTGACTGCAGGCAAAAAAAAAAATTCTGTTAATGGAACTGGGGCATCATTACAGAAAAATATCCTAACTCTTTGTCCTATCTTAACTTAAGTTTCACAGATAGGAAAAATCCAATTTTCCTATTACAGAAGCAATTCCTAAACTCATGGCTGTGTCCTATCCTATCTCAGACCTCCTACTGTATCTTATCTTAGGAAATCCTAACTATAACTGTAAATTTGATTCTTCAATCGGCACTCGTCGTGTCATGCCTGTATCCATGTTTAGAATGTACACACGACTGCCTGTATCTTTGATTGGAATCTACCGTTTGTTCTTCTTCAGTGGTATTATGTTTATTCTGCCCAATTTTGACGCCCCCACAGTTTTGCGGACATTGATTACATTCCACCAACAGGTCTGTCCTAATGCCGTGTAACGCACTTGTATATAGCTAATGGATTGCTCCACTGAGTATTGATTAAAAGCCATTTTCGTATCATTTTTTTTTTTTTTGCCATAGAAAATGAATGGGAAGGTCACATGGTACGAATTAATCCAATCACAATACAAATGTGGACGGTGACCAATCACAGTACGTGGTTGTTTGAACGTAGCCATCTTTGTTAGCGATAGCATTTGGATTTACTAAATTGCAATTATTATGCTGATATTAGGATCAATCATAAAAACAAAAACATTGTTGGAATAGGTTCATCCAGACCTTAAAAACATACTGGTATATATTATATTGATATTCGATCAAATAAATATGATTGTAATTTTGTAATATATGCATTTCATTACCGTGAGCTAAATTGCAATAATTAGGGCCATATTGAGTTCAATCTAAAAACCAATGTATTAAACTTTGTGGTTCCCTCTCGTTCATTGCCATACAGACCTAATATCATTGCTATAGCCATTTTTGGGAGTTATTTGAATTTAGGACAGGGTCTATGGCATCCTAACTTACTGTAGGATTCTTAGGAAATCCCTAAGTTAGGATGGTTCTGTAATAGCTAAATTCCTATCCTAAGATAAGATAGGATTTTTTTTCCCCCTAAATGCAGTTAGGATACATGTTTCTGTAATACCAAAAATTTTGATAGGATTTCAGACTTAGGAAGCTTCTGTAATGAGCACCCAGGTTCCTAAGTTTAGAGATTTCTGTTTAGAAATCAGATTCAGATTTGACAGAAAATCAGAGTTTTGTGGCCAAATTTAAAGTTAGATATACCAGTGTGTATGTGTGTGTGTGTGCGTGTGCGTGTGTGCGTGTGTAGTGGGAACAACTAATCCACCAGAGGAGAGTATGGCACTGTGGATAGGAGTGCCTCTCATGTTGACTGTAATCGTGGCTGTGGGAGTGTGTGGCCTGCTGCTGTGGTTGCGTTCTCAACGGACGCACTGCAGACTGCTGTGTAAAGATGAGGACCCTGATGTAACCATGCTGAAGGTTCCCAGTGGAGACGATCCCACATATGGGGTAAAAAAATTAAAGAAAAATAAAATATACTTTTTTTTTTTTTTAAATTAAATGGCTTTTGAAATTATTTTGAAACACATATTTCTATCAATCTATCTCTCTCTCTCTCAAGGACATTTTCGACGAGTTCTGTACGTCAGGAAGTGGGACAGGACTGCCTTATCTGGTCCAAAGGACAATGGCCAGACAGATCTCACTAATGGAGTGTGTAGGTCAGTCTGTGTACTTTATTCAACGTTGAAGAAAATTGATCCCAAGCTGTACCAAAATCTCACTAAGTGCTTTATCTTCAATAACAAAGTGCTATTACAGCCAAACCTGACTTGATGTGATGCTGTTACATCCACGTTTCAACCAGGAAAGGGCAGGTATGGAGAGGTTTGGAGAGGGACCTGGATGGGGGAGAACGTGGCGGTTAAGATCTTCTCCTCTAGGGATGAGCAGTCCTGGTTCAGAGAGACAGAGATCTACAACACTGTACAGCTCCGACATGACAACATACTAGGTATGGGCCTTTGTTTAACTAACCAGGAGAAGAGTAAGACACAGAGTCTCATGTTATCAGGAGCATCAAGACACACATAAAGGTAGTAGACCAAAAAAGAAGGATTTCAAACGAAATATTCAGTAACGTTATTCTCTGAAGTCTCAGTTGGTATGATGTTGGAATACCGGTACTCCAAATGAAATGTCCAAAGCAAATGAAGGAACATTTTCTCCTATGGCCCCCTGTAGGTTTTATAGCATCCGACATGACCTCCAAGAACTCCAGCACCCAGCTCTGGCTCATCACCCATTTCCACGAGCTGGGCTCCCTCTACGACTTCCTGCAGTACAGCACGTTGGACCCAGAGAGCTGCCTGCGAATGTGCCTGTCTGTGGCCTGTGGCCTGGTCCACCTCCACACTGAGATCTTCAGCTCCCAGGGCAAGCCGGCCATCGCCCACCGTGACCTCAAGAGCAGAAACGTCCTCGTCAAGAGAAACAGACAGTGTTGCATAGCTGACGTCGGTGAGACGTGGGGAGGGTGGTAAAATGATGTTATTGTGTTAATGTATGGGAACATGAATGTATGAATTTTGACTGGTTATGATAGATAAAGAATGTGAGAATTAGTCGGCCTTCTCTACATTTCCTTCATGGACGTTTAAGTATGGTGATGTACTGTAAACTTAACAGCTGTTTTTATATCATTTCCACCATCAGGTTTGGCAGTAATTCACTCACAGACGAGTGACTATCTAGACGTGGGAAACAACCCGCGCGTAGGAACCAAGCGCTACATGGCCCCTGAAGTGCTGGATGAAAGCATCCGCGTAGACATCTTTGAGTCCTACAAGCAGACTGACATCTGGGCGCTAGGCTTGGTCTTCTGGGAAATTACCCGAAGGACCATTGTTAATGGTAAATGCCATATTGGTGCTTATCCGGTCAGGCCTACGGGAGAAAATATGAGTAGTTGTGTGCAGCTCAACATTAACAATAAGTGCATAACAATAATGAAGATGTCCTGAGAATCTTTTAGTACATAATGTCAAAAAAATGTGTTTCCTCTGTCTGGCCTGTGCGTGGCTGGTATAATATGCGTAGGAGGCAGTTAGTCTCTCAGCCGTCCAATGTTTTCCTTTCTGGGCCATCTGTGTGGAGCTGAGATCGTGTCCGTCTTCGTTATCTTCTCTTACGATTAGCAGTCCAGTAATTATAAACAGTGTTATCTGGTGTCAGCACTCACTCTTACATAGTCCAGATGCTTAATGTGCACACACATCAAGTTGCAAGTACGTATTAGCGCACTACCAGAAACACACAAGCACATGTGCATGCGTTGCACACGCACACACCCCCAAAGCTGGGAGTTCCTTGCAGAACTCCCAGCTTTGCATAATTGCAGGGAATATGGTATCTTCCGCTGCTCTGTCCAAAGATGTTTTAGAGCTCCCACATATACCTAACTTGAGTTGGTATTATGCTTTTTGGTAGGTGATTCTGGTCACCTTTGTGCTCATGAATATTCCTCTAGGCTGTTCTTCAGAAAGTTAAATGCATTGGCATCATCTTCAAAGCATACTCCTCATCATTACAATGCAATCTGTTTGTGTTGTATCAGGCATGGTGGAAGAGTACCGCCCTCCCTTCTTTGACATGGTGCCCTCAGACCCCAGCTTTGAAGAGATGAAAAAGGTGGTGTGTGTGGACCAGCAGAGACCCAGCCTACACAACAGGCTACCTTCTCATCCGGTGAGCCATCCTAAGACATGTACACACTAGGGGTGTAATGGTCCCCATAAAAAAAAATCCACAACAGTTGGCCTCCCCTCCTACAGTTTGGGGAGCAAATATTTTGTTCAACAGAGAATATAAGTAGTACTGGTAATCATGCTTCAAACCATCCAATCTTGCATTCATTGCCTATGCACAAAGCCTATGTTTACAACTGAGGGCAAGTTTGTTGCGTTTTATTGCAAACTGATACTGTAGCATATGACGTACTACCACATCATGAATTTTATGAAATCTTTATGTAGTTATAATTACTAACTACTGAACAGTTTCTGTCGCTGTTTACATTAATCACAAAGTCATGCATTAGTAGCATTAGTAGCATGCACACACATACATAGTACATAATATACATAACATAATACATAAACATAATATCATTACTGGTGATGATTATATAGAAGTGAATGCTCAAGTCAGGTTGCATCAAATATATCCAACTTTATTGATGGTCTACATTATGCG
>OMPB01124081.1:12580-22602 GCA_900312615.1 Stylephorus chordatus | reverse complement strand
TTCCTTTATAATACTGGGTTCGAAATCCACAATAAACTGGGCAGAGAATTCACCTGAGTCATTCAAAGCAATCGCCTCCGGCGTACCAGATTCCAAAACAAACGAGCCTGATGTAGTTTTGTGCGTATAAGCAACATTACAGTATCATAACAATGAATTTGGAGAAAAATTAGGTAAAATAAGGGGTTACTCAACAAAAACAAAGTACTCGTATCGGTAAGTATCGGTGAGTACTCAAAATTGAGTACTCGTACTTGGTCTGAAAAAAATTTATCGGAGCATAACGTTACGTATCTGCACTTTTGACATTATATATATATATATATATAACTTTATACCATACCTCCACGGAAAACATTTTCTTGTTGCTGGGATGAAGGTGTGCACGTGAATACAGCATGAGACTTGAGAGGGGGGAGTGGCAGCGGGGGAGTGCGTGGCAGCGGGGAAGCGCAAGGGTGGGGGCCAAAACAGAGTGACTGACCAAAACAATAACAATAACAAAAAAAAAGTGTTTACTTTTGAATCGCGGACTGGGGCTTTAAATAATGTTTAGACTGTAGTGTCGAATGTCAAGATTGTGCGTATTAAACCCTGAAAGGCAAACACTTGTTTTCACTCTTCATTATCAGTTTATAAAAAATACTTTTTTTTTGCCGTCTTAGCAATGGCGAACAGAGATTGACGAGAAGCAAGAGGCGTTCCATGACATGGAGGACGAGCTGAAGAAGGCACGCGCCATCAGCGAGCGCATGTTCAAGGCCCACAACGAGAGGGATTTTGACTTGGACTGGCACCGGGAGAAAGCTGACCAGCTCAGTGAGAGATGGCACAATGTTCACTCTCAGATTGACAACAGGTCGGTGGTGTGTGCGGTTCGTGTGTCACAACGTTCCCCTGGGTGTGACGATGGATGTGCCGGCTGAATTGTTTCCGTGGCAACGTTGTTAGCGCATGTTTTGCTCAAAGATGTCATCAATGTGATTTTAGGCTGAGGGAACTGGAAGGTATCAGCAAGTCGCTGAAATACTACAAAGATTCGTACGGCAGTCTTGATGAGTGGGTTAGAGACATGGAAGCCACACAGCTGAAGGCCCAGGAAGACAAACCCGAAGACAGCAAGGCTCTCGCTGAGCTGCTGAACCAACAGAAGGTACAGTATGACAAGAGGACGACTTGTCACTGAAAAGCATCGTTGAGTATTTCCTTGGCAGACAGTAAGAGGACATTACATATCGGGTTTTGTTTCCTTCAGGTTTTGGTCGCTGAAATTGAGCAAAAACAAAGCGGGATTGAAGAATGCCAAAAGCACTCGGAGCAGTACTCATCTGGGGTTAAAGTAAGCGGGATTTGACTTGAGGATCGGGAACAGTCCAGATGAATTCCTGTCTGAGGCTGTTCTGGGTTCAGCCTTTCCAATAATCAATAAACCCAAAAATCTATCTATTATTATGTGTTTATTGTCATCTCAATCATCCCACGTGTTATTTGTTGACCTTGCAATTGTTTAGGATTATGAACTTCAGCTGATGACCTACAGAGCCATGGTTGACTCCCAGCAGAAGTCCCCACTCAAGAAACGGAGGATGCAAAGCTCTTCTGACGCCATCCAGCAGGAGGTAACATCTAGGAGTACAGTACAGCCGTGTGTGTGTGTGAGCCTTGTTTGTGCCCTTCAAGCTAAAGTTGCTGTGTTTCCTGTTTCATTCCACCAACAGTTCATGGATCTCCGAACACGTTACACTGCTCTGGTCACTCTTATGACACAGTATGTGAAGTTCGCCAGTGAAACGTTGAGAAGAGCTGAAGATGAGGAGGTAAGGAGGCTTTTTTTTAATAGTAAAAAAAATAACCTGGTATGAGGGGCTTTATGCAATATATAAGCATCCCATGTGTTTATGGGATTAATAGTTCCATCCTTTGTCAAATGGCTTTCGCATGGCAGTTTAAACAGAATATTTGGGATGTTTGCTGGATTTTGTTTATGGGCGGTGTGATTCATGTTTTTCATTCCATTTTTTAGCTTTGCATGCTTTTATTTTGTTATTCTAAAGCCTATTATTATAATTTTTACATTCTTACTTAACACTATTTTCTTCCTATCATGATGATCCCTAAACATTTCTTAAAATAAAACCCTTTACCGTCACTGCAAATTTAACAGATATTTAGTTCTACTGCAGTAATTTGCTAGGTACTTAACTAATAAGCTAATGGCATACCTTAGATATTGCTTCTACTGCATGTTAATTTTGCCACACAGTGGAGAAATAACAATATTTGATTCTATAAAATAAGCTTGTCTTAAATACGATTACATTTTTAATTGCAAAATGAAACTTTTTTTTTAATATAAAAAGGTTTCCTTTCAAAGGCAATATTGTTTATTTAAATGTTTAACACCATGAAATACAGCCTTTTACATTCCAACAGAACATTTAATACAAAGTCATCAAGTTTATCAAGTTCGTCTAGCAATATTCCCTTATATGTGTGAAGAAAGACAAACAAATGTTCAATGAAATAACCTCCTTGACCTGCAACAGTATTCATATTTAATGCCATTGTGTACCTTGGTATGAGGTGAAATCTATGTAAAGTCCAAGGCAATTAATTATACAACAAAGCATAAAGAAGAGAATTGCTTTATGGCTGAAATAAAAACAACATCACATCAAGAGATGTGATGGAATGCAAGTGGCTTCTAATTGCAGATGCAGATGATTTAAACTTGCATGGGAAGCTTTGTTCTGTCTCCTTTTTGATCTACACAGGGTCTCTTCAAGATTTTAGATTTTAGATGATAATTGCATTAGTAAGGATTTTTTTACACTTTAAAATGGCCAGTATTATTATTTTTATGATACAATCACTGTTATTATGCAACAGACATCCATTCCAAAATGCTTGGTCATTGAATCCGATATGCAATGATCTGGTCTTTTATTACCCCATTCCCATCATATTTGTAGATATTGGTTATATTTTATAACCATTATCTGACCGAATCCCACATTTGGAAAGAGACTGTTTCATGTTTCAAGAGACTGTTTCGCTGCTTCACTGCAACTCTTTGGTGATGGTGCAAGGATGCTGATAGAACCCCGTCTTTCTCCGCATTAAATATAAAAGGACTGTGCGTAACTTATTTTTTGCGTTCTAGAGAATAAAGGCTTTTGAAAGAGAAGAAAACACAAAAATGAAAAAGAGCGTGCAGCTTCAAAAGGCTGCGGGGGAAAGAGAGATAAGCCGCCTGCAGCAACAGGTACAAGAACTAGAGGCCTCACTGATGGAAAGACAAGCTCAGCTAGGAAAGCTGGAGGGAGTAACAGAAAGTCAAAAGAGCACAATAGAAGATCTCATTCTTCAACAATCAAAGCTCGAGCACAAGAGCCATCAATATTGCGCCGATCTGGAATCAGCAGTGAACGGCAACGCAACGTTGGAGCAGGAATTAGGTCACGCTCGACAAGTGATTCAGCAATCAGAGGCAAGGCAGACATCTCTGGAGGAGAGTGTTATTACGATGAAGAAGATCATAGATGAGGGTGAAATGGCTCGGAAACTAGATGGCGATCTGAAAGAGGAAGATGAGGGTGACACGCTTGAGAAGGTACGACACATAACCACGGGAGACAGGGGGACAAAGTCTGAGTTGCTCAGACAAGACACCTCTATGGAAATTGAGCAATCCCAACATAACGATAACAATGCATTCAATAGAGAGTCGCAGTCTACAGCAGCTAATGAAAACAACATTGGGCTGTTAACCTGTTCAGAGGTAGGGTCAGATAACCTGCACCATAAAATAGAAGAACTAACCAATGTAAAGAAAAGAGCAGAAATGGAGATTGAGACACTGACAGAGGAATTGAACTCTGCAGTTGAACATAAACACTTGGCTGAAGAAACAGCACAGCGTTACAAAGAGTTGTTGGATGACAGCAATATTCAATTAAAGGAACTGCAAATGGCCGTCAGGGACAGCGTGAAGCAACAATGCGATGATCTTAGACAGGAGACGATGGATATGAAGAAATCCACCTGTCTGTTTCAAGAGCAAATCAAGTCCCTTCAGAGGGAAAAGCATTTGTTGGAAGAGACAATTATCTTTCACAACGCCGAAACAGAAGGCCTTAAAGAGCAGTTGAAGATCAGCCAGGGAGAAATACGCCAGATGAGCTCCACAGAGCAGGAAAAGGGTCGCAAAATGCAGAACTTGGAGGAAGAGTTATCTTCCAAACAGACAGAAATAGATCATCTTACGTTGAAGTGCAATGAGTTGACAAGGATACAAATGTCATTGGACGGTGATATTAAGGGTCTTCATGTGAATACAGAGTCATTGCAGCAGGACAAAACCAACTCTGAACAAAAGATTATATCTTTATTAACTGAGATGGAAAGCTGTAAAGAACAGCTTCAACAATCTAAGGAGACAGAGAGAGCTGAGCAAAACATGCAAAACAAATGCAAAAACCTGGAAGCTGAGCTCCAAAGCAGTGTATGTCTAAACTCTCAATCACAGAAGCAAATAGACGAGCTAAAGACAATGAATATGGAAATGGAAGCGAACGTGAAAACTTTAAAAACTCAACTTGATAAAATAAACATGGAGATTGGAGCTAAGGATCAGCAAATACAGATTTATCAGTCTCAGGTGGAGGGAACAAAATCACAGGTTAGAATAATCGAGGAAGAGCTCCGAAAGAAATGTCAGACCGCTCATGACCTTCAAATTAAGCTAAGCCGCTCCGACGAGGGGACAAAAATATCTCAACTTCAAGAAGAGAACAAAATTCTGAATCTTGACGTCGGCAATTATGAAAATCAAATAAGGAATCTGACGTCAGAGCTTAACTCGGTATACGAAGAGAGAAATTTGTCCAATCAGAAAAGTAAGGAACAAAAGACAGAATTGAACGAATTAAATGCAATGATTAAAAAAACAACGGCAGAATTGCAAACGGCTTCAACACAGAGTCAAAGCTATCTTGCTAAGGTAAACTCATTAGAGACTGAGCTTCTGATATGTCAGAAGAATATTAAAGGAATAACTGAAAGCTCTGAGAAAATGGAAGCACAGCTAAAGCAGGAAATCAATACTCTTCAGGACACAAACAAGGCAGCGGACCACAAGCTCAACAAATTAAAAGTGGAGGTTGAAGATCTAAGTTTTACGGTAAAAAGAGCCAAAGATGAATTGGCTAAAGTGACTTTGGAAAAAAATAATAAACAATCTAAAATAAGCGAGATGGAGACTGAGTTACGAAATAATAAGCTAAGCGTTAAACAATCGCTTTCTAGCTTTGATAAAACATCAGAAATTTTAAGGCAAGAAATAAGAGTTCTTCAGAGAGACAAAGAGAAAGACAGAGAGAGAAGTAACTCACTGGGGTCGGAGGTCAAGGTTTTAAAAGAAAAGCTGAACCAAGCGCACGAGGAAGCTAATGAAAAGCACAAAGAATGCGCACGGCTCAAAGTTTCATCCAAACAGATGGAGGAACAGCTGGAAAACTGTAAGAAAATGTTGGATGAATTAAAAAACAAACTAGAACTTCAGAAGAAAGGCTTTGAAAGGCAGCTGCTATTATCGCAGACAGAACTGCAGCAAAAGCTCATTTTACAGCAAACTGAAATGAAAGATAAAGAACTGATGAAAACATTTAACCTAGATACAGCAAGATCAAAGCAAGAAACCGAACAGTCGATTAAACTGCAACAGGAAAGAGCTGCTCTAAGCAGCGATCTCCTAAAGGCTCGCTCTCAGATTGCTCTCTTAGAAGATGACCAAGTTATACTTAAGTCAAAGATTAGTCATCTTGAAAACCTTAACAGTCTTTGCTCAAAGGACGTGACAACGTTTCAACAGAGGTTGGCAGAGAGTGAGAAGAAGGTGAGAGTAAAGGAAGAAGAAGCCAGATCACTAAAAGACCGGATTGCGTGCTTTGTCTCGGAGGTCGACAGTCTTCGAGAAAAGCTCGTGGAGCTGGAGACTTTGATGAAGACTGAGAAGCGAATGAGAGAAACCGATCACGAACCTACTGCGCTGATCTCAGAGCTGTCATTAACAGAGAAAACATGCCCCTCGTATGGCGTTGGAAAGCGTAAGCTAGTGGAGGAGGACGTGAAAAAGAAAGTTTCATCAGAGGTATGAACTTAATTAAAACACAATAACACACATTACAATCTTGCAACATGTTATGAAATAAATTCATATTAACTATTAGTATTGGTTCATTTATTTTATTATTATTCTTTTTTTTAATATATAAACAGATTTCACCAATGGAGAAAGAAAACATAACAGAGGGTATGAAGAAATCAAGAGAAGATATCACGAAAATGACTTCCAGTGCAAAGTTTTATCATGACTCCACTCAAATGACCGTTCCCCAAGAAAAAGACAAACACAGTGTCCTTCGAGAAGGGAGGGGGAAACCAGAGGGTTTGATAGCAACAAATGTATACATGTCTCTGATTGGACGTAAAGAAAGTGTCACTGAAATTTCACGAGAGGCTTCCACGATGTTAAAGGAGTCCAACGACAAGGATGAAGTATATCGTCCTTCAAGTATGTCCAAAGAGAGTTCAGCAAACAGTGATACAAAACAGAATTTTATGCATTCCCCTTGGGCCACATTTAATCTCCCGGGGCTTAAAGACAATATAAATGTTGGAAAGTTAATCAAAGCTAAGCTGTTGGAACAAGATATTTTGCGTAAGTTAGAAATGGGCCTCACAACGATGGAAGAGGTTCAAGCTAAGGTTTCTCAATATCTCAGCAAGCCCAAAACCATCGCCGGTGTTTATTTGGAGTCAAGTAAGAAAAAGATATCCTTCTCAGACGCTGCTGAGAAAGGCATCTTGACAAAGACTTACGCCACTGGGTTTTTGGAGGCCCAGGCTGCAACGGGCACTTTTGTCGATTTAGCCACAAGTAAACCCCATTCATTTCAAGATGCTGTAGAAAAAGCCAATCTTGATGAACGTCTGAAAGACAAGCTGAGGGAGGCTGATAGAGCATTTAGTGGCTACATCCATGAGGGCAAAAAGCTTTCTGTGATTCAGGCAATGGAAGCTGGACTTATTGACAGGTATACAGGGAACGCATTCCTTGAAGTCCAGATAGCCACTGGAGGGCTCATTCACCCAGAGTTTGGTGTTAGAGTTCCCGTTAACACTGCTGTTAATCAGGGTCTGTTGCGCAAAGCCATCCTAGAGAATCTGTATGAACCAGTCAGCAATCCCAAGGGATTTTACAACACTTACACTGGGCAGAAAGCATACTATGGTGAATTGCTGAAGATATGCCTTTTTGACATTGATGACGGTGTCTATCTCCTTCCCTTTGGTGACAGACATCTATCCGGTATATCTCCGACGAGCTCTCATATAGTGTCTGTTGTCAGCAGCAACAGTGGCATGGAAATGTCAGCGTATGAAGCCTACAGGGATAAGCACATTGATAAGGTTACATATCTGTTCCTTTCGCAACAAGACAGTGAATGGGTGGAGCAATCCGGTGTTGATGTCAATGGTCGCCCGCGCCACATTATTGCTGACAGCAGAAGCGGCAAACAGCTTTGCGTCGAGACCGCCTTAAGTCAGGGGCTTCTCGAGGCCACAGAGCTTTCGAGCTACCGCAGCGGGTACCTTTGCATCTATGAGCTCGTCGACCTCATATATTCGAGGATGGTAGTTGTCGAGGATGTTAACAGCCCCATCGCAGGACTATGGGATGTCAATCAAAAGAAGCGTTTGTCAGTTCTTCAAGCTTTGCAGCGGAATCTGATAGACAGGGTTACAGCGCTGAGGCTGTTGGAGGCTCAGGCTTGCACCGGTGGAATATGTGACCCAGCCTCTGGGGACAGAACCACGCTAAAAGAAGCTCTAGGAAGGGGTCTCTTAGATGAGTCGTTTGCTTACCAACTCCCGCTGTATGAGCAGGCATATCTCGGTATCATTCAACCCAAGACAGGAAAGAAAATATCTGTCGCTCAGGCAGTTCAGGAAAAGATCTTCCCTAAAGACATAGGTTTGCGCTGCCTAGAATTCCAGTTTCTGACCGGAGGATTACTAAATCCTGAAAGTCAAACTAGAATGTCACTTGAGGAGGTCACCCAGAGCTGTCTTCTTGACAAAGCCACTGTCTCATTCCTGAAAGATGCAAAGTCTTATAGCAAAATCATCATTTGTCCAAAGACCAGAAGAGGGATCTCCTTCAAGGAGGCTCTCGACAGAAGCATCCATGACTGCCACACTGGGCTCAGGTTACTGGAGGCCGTAAGGGCTCATTATGATGGAACCAAGACAACAGGTCACTCACTTTGGACTCATCGCTTCCTGTAAATATGCTGGCCTCTGTAGTAATAGCGTAGGAATCAGAATCAGAATTCCTTTATTGTCATCGCACAGAGTACAACGAAATTGGTTAGCAGACCTGGCGGTGCATTCAGACAACAAAACAAAATAACAATAGAGTTAAAACTAGGCAAGTTAAAAGACAAAAATAAATAAATTTATACCCTATAAAGCAATACAATAAAAAAACAGTATGATAATTTTAGCAGCTGAAGATATTGCACTTCAGGATATTGCTAGCCTCGCTTGCCAGTCTCTATGAGACACTTAGGTTCAAATCGCTACACAATTTGCTACATAGGGCCTGGCAGAATTGGTTTACAGAATGGGGATAAGTAGTTTCTATTCCTTTGCCCAATCACGATGTTCGGGGGTGGAGCATTTGTTGTTTGAAACAAAGGTTCACACGGGAAACAGGTCAGAGCAATGTAAGTAAGGGACGACAATGACCAATAAGATAGACAGAATTAAAACAAAGGAATAAACCTCATTGGCCGAAAAGTGGAGGGCGGAGAGAGCCAGGACCCAAAATATCAACCAAGCTATTCAGACTAGGATATTGCATATTATATTCACTGAATTGCAATGGCCATTATATAAGTAGTGCAACAAATTATATATACATTCAGAGAGCAGTTGGGGGATGTAACATCTGTTCAGTGTACTTTTAAAAATGCAACTGTAAAGTATTGTAGTGCTGACAGTTACATGGGTTCCAAACATTCAGTGTTCAGTTCACGTATGGCTCTGGGGTAGAAACTGTTTTTGAGTCTGTTTGTCTGTGATTTGACGGACCTGAAGCATCTGCCTGAGGGCAGCATGTCAAACAGGTGATGTCCAGGGTGAGAAGGGTCTCACATACAGTACATGATTTATTTTAAGGGTCTGGAAGCATTTTGGTGGAGGTTTTATACATTTGATGTAACATAGCCTTATTTTTTTTGTCCAGAAGGTTCTGATTATGTTGTAATACAGTGATACAGTGATGGGTTTTTTAATCATAGGGGTTGACATTATACAAAAAATCACATTCCTTGACATACAGTATATATTTTCTTTCCTTTTTCTGTCTTTCTGTTGTCTAATAAATATATTCGGAACATAAAGTCTTAAGATTTAACTCCAGTTTGTCCAGTTATCCATCTCTGTGTGAGAAAACGTGGAACGGTTGATATGATGATGAGAATGATATGAGTCCCCTAATATCCAATACATTTTAAAGAGCTGGTTTTTTTAACTGGTTTCCAACCTTCATGAAAACCACTGTTACCACTGTGTGGCATGTAATGTAGTGTGTTTATTCTTATACAGTATAGATGGATCAACATGTGTTCACCAGCTTATCTGATAGTATTGTTGAAACCTGCTCTATTTGAAATCCTACTACTCCAGAAATATTGTGTTGCTCATTTCTGACAAATGTACTCCTTGTAAGTCGCTTTGGACAAAAGCGTCTGCTAAATGCCCTAAATATAAATGTAAATGTAAATGTGTGTGTGCGTGCGACCGTGCATCTGTGTGTGTGTGTGTATGTGCATGTGCATGTGCGTGTGCGTGTGCGTGTGTGTGTGTGTGTGTGTGTGTGTGTGTGTGTGTGTGTGTGTGTGTGTGTGTGTGTGTGTGGGCGCGTGTGTGTGTGTGTGTGTGTGTGTGTGTGT
>OMPB01124070.1:0-11451 GCA_900312615.1 Stylephorus chordatus | reverse complement strand
CTCAGCTTTCCAGTCATAATCCATCTATGCAATTCCAAGACTTTTTAGGGACCCCACCATTATGCAGAAATAGTCAAATACACCATTTTTAGAATAGGCGAAAATGACACATTTGTACTGCATGCAAGAAACTGCATGGTTCTTGCCCAAAACTGCATGTGAGTAGCATACAGTGGGCATGTCAGTAAAGGGGAGGCTTGTGAGTACCTATAGAACCCATTTTCATTCAGATAGATTTAACCTAGGTGAGAGGTCAAGGGACCCCTTTGAAAATGGCCATGGCAGTTTTTCCCTTGCTATTTAGCATAGCTTTGGATCATTGTTTATTTAGCCCTATTCCCAACAAGTGAGCATGACAAGCTTGATATCATTGGAAACCTTAGGTGGTCTCGTTTCAAACGATACCCCGACCTGCGTTATCTCAAAAATTGAGCGTGCCACGACCTTCCAGCTGGTGATTCCATGGGTCTCATAGGGGTAATAAAACATTGGAAAAAAAACACATTTCTTCCAGGATTTTGACATGGGATCATCAAAATCTATATTGTAGACATCCTAAAGATGCCAAAAATACAGATTTAAAAAAAAAAATCAGGGGGGTGCTCGTAAACCCCTCTGAGGTGCCCTACTACACCCACCTCCTTCAAAACCCAACTCAAATCCCACCTCTTCAAAACAGCTTACAACATCTGACCTCTACCTTCTCACAAACATTCCATTGCTGTAATCCATTGTTTTGTTTTGTTTTGTACTTGTACCTGTTCTTGTCATGTCTTTTGTTTGCTGTATTGTACACTGTTATATGTTTTTGTTTTCAGATGTTATGTGAATTTGTTAAGCATCTTTGAGTTCCCTAAAAAAGTGCCGATGTAAAACTGATGTATTATTATCATTATTATTATTACAGACATTACAGAGTATAAAGTGTACTCTACTATAATAATATAGTGTGTGCGTGTGCGTGTGTGTGCGCGCGTGTGTGTGTGTGTCTCACTGGCTCAACGACTGGGCCAGTAGCTCTCTGGGGAACAGGATCAGTTCCATTTTGTTATCACGGCTTCCTGGAGGATCCGGCACAATAACTTCAAAGGCAGGGCCACTGTAAGCCCCATCCCTCCTGGATGCAAAGGACACTTTAGTGTCAGAGGTGTAAAGCTCAGCAAGCGACAAATGTGCCTAAAATCAAAAAGACATAAACGGACATAAATAGTTAAAACACAATCACACAAACACCCAACAACAGTTCACCTACCTAGAAAGGCAGACAGACAGACAACCACGTGTCCAGGTGTGCAATAACAACGCTCTTCTGAGTTACCGATTGTTGTTTGCGTTTGTTGCTAAGCAACTATTTCTGAGCCTTTTTTAATACAGTAAACTTGTTGAGTCCTACCAGGGGCTATTATTTTGAATTGATATATTAATTGAGTGAATGTTAAACTCTAGGACCAATGGAGTTGATAGCTTTGTCAGCAAGATGGTGCAGATTTTTTGAGCCAGATTGTTAATTGTTCCACCTGTGTTAATGAGTGCATTGTTCCCACCTGTTTCTTTGTGTATTACAGTAAGCATGTTCTGATACAAGTGCTGCATTTCATTAGTAGTTCCACTTCCCCTCAGCCCTTGGTATTACGTAACAGCATATGTCACACGGAGGCCACTTGGAGAGCAGAGGGGAAGTGGGCGGGGGATTTAAATGGAACGCACTTGCCTTGACTTGACTTATCATGGATCGACCACCAGTTGTAGGCTTATTAGCGTGATTCTCCTTTTTATAAAACATCAGAAATTTCTGTGTGTGATCTGTATCATGATCTTATTATCTATTATCTATTATTAACTATTATTGCTATGGGTTTATGATGTCTTGCAAAACAGCATTTTTTTCTTCTTCGGTGGCAAGTTTTACGTACATTACTGCCACCTAACCATGGATGTATTTTCTTGCACCAAATGCATAACTGCAATGCATTGTGGGTGATATACACCTCTGGAGTAACAGGCTTTTAACTAGGTCAAAAAAATCATGCCACATTACTCCGATCTTGGCCTCCCTGCACTGGCTTCCAGTGCATTTCAGGATCAATTTCAAGGTCCTGGTGCTCACCTACAGAGCCCTTCACGGCCAAGCACCTTATTATATATCTGACATTATCCACCCCTATATGAACAGCCGGTCTTTGAGGTCGTCTGACCAGGGTTTCCTGGTGGTACCCCGGACCAGGCTGAAAACAAAAGGGGATCGAGCATTTGGTGCAGTGGCCCCAAAATTGTGGAACACACTCCCTTTGGACTTAAGAGCCTCTGCCTCTATTAATATTTTTAAGAGGCAGCTGAAAACACATCTTTTTAGGCAGGCGTTTGGCCATGTATAATCTGTACTGTTGTCTTGTTTTAGTGTTGTCTGTCCTATTGTATTGCTGTGTGTACTTTAAATGTTGTTAAATTTGTCTTTCTTGTTTTTAATCCACATTCATGTTTTTAATTTGTTTTCCTTGTAGTCTATGTGTACTTCTAGTTTTAAATTTGCTTTTATTGTTTTTCTTTTAACACTGTGAAGCACTTTGTGCATTCGTGCTGCGAAAGGTGCTATATAAATAAAGCTTCATTCATTCATTCATATCCACCACACTCCACCTCACTCTTTTAACACCATCGTACCACAACAGCTGGTGGAGAAGATGAGGTCGCTGGGAGTGGATGCTGGCACCTGCAACTGTATCCTCGACTTCCTGATGCAGAGGCAGCAGACAGTCAGGGTTGGCAGCCGCACATCAGCAACCATCTCAGTGAGCACAGACTCGCCTCAGGGCTGCATGACTCAGTACGCCTAAATTCATATTCAGCCATGTATCAGGGAAAGGCTAGTCTGAATAGTTTGGTTGATATTTTGAGTCGCGGCTCTCTCCGCCCTCCCCCCTCCGGCCAATGAGGTTTCTGCCATCGGATTTAATGCTGTCGATTTTATTGGTCATTCTCGTCCCTTACTTCCATCGCTCTGACCCGTTTCCCGTGTGAACTTTTGTTTCAAACAACAGATGCTCCACCCCCGAATTGTGATTGGGTGAAGGAATACAAGCTACTTATCCCCCTTCTGAAGAACCAAGTCTGCCAGGCTCTCTGTAGCAAATTGCGTAACGATTTGAACGTAAGTGTCTCCTAGAGACTGGCAAGCGAGGCTAGGGAAAGACAAGCCAGAGAGATACCGCTTATTCAACGTCCCAACGCGAATAAATTGAATGGTGCTTCGCGGACTTGACGATGTTTGGAAGACAAACAAAGGTTGTGAAAAAAAATCACTAATCACTTTAAGTAATTTGCATTTGGTTTGACAACTCGGTGTCCTGTGTTTGAAGTTATAGGGCATTCAAAATTATTGGTCAAAATGTAGACTCTCAGCGGAGTTTTGATGAAAAGAGCATATGAATTCACAAATCACAAATAAAAATATAGCTGCAAGCAGCAATGACGCTAGAGTGTTCAAGGTGTCGACATGAAACTTGGTGACACGTGTCACAGGACTGTCCCCAATGAGTGTGCCAAAAGGGTTTTTGATACATGAAATGGTTTCTGAGATACGACCTCATTTCCTGTTTGGCGGCAGCGCCACCAATTTTGATTGGCTGTAACGGCTGAACGCTTTCGAAAATCAACAAGAAAATGCCTTTATAGACATTAGATGTATAGAGGTTGTGCGTAGCGTGTTTCGTGCAGATTGGAGAAAATTCCTAGGAGGAGATACATTTTAAGTGTTTTCATAAAATCCAATATAGCGGAAAATCCAATATGGCAGAACATGACGTCATGGGATGCGTTGAACTCTGCTTGAGCCAGGGAATCCAACGCTACCTCATTTTTGAAAATCGGATATACGGTTCAAAAGTTGTGTGCATGAACGCACCTCCAAATTTGACCCATTGGTGGCATTAGAGCGTTCGAGGTGCGGACATGGAACTTGGTGACAAGCATCATGGGCCTGTCCCTGATCAGTGTGCCAAATTTCACAACTTTTTACCATATGTCTCTATGGGCTGCCATAGACTCCCATGACAGAAGAAGAAGAGGAAGAGGAATAATTTAGAAACCCTATAGGTACCTACGCAGCTTCGCTGCTTGGCCCCTAATAAAGAATGAATACTAACAAAAACAATAGGTGCCTTCACACTTTTCAGTGCTTGGCCCCTAAAAATATAAAAACAAGTGAGTGAGATAAATAGACATAAATAGTGACTATAGAAAATGTACATAAACCTAAAATATAAACTAGGCATATAACTGTCTGTAAACCTATGCACTAGGATATAAATATAATTGCATAAAATGCAGAATTATATCAATTTGTAGAATATTGTGTCTTATGTTTAACATAGACCTTAGGCCTAGATATTTTTTTATCTTTTTAAAGTGGATGGAAAATAATGCGAGTGGCTGGTAGAAATTGAAAATCCACCAGACACAGTGGCCACTTGTGGCTACATTTTTCATGTACTGGCACTGCCAGTACATGAAAAAGTTAATTTTACACCCTGCAGAGCTGAGGCAATCCCTCTTATAATCTCCCCCAACACTGTCAAGATGACAGACCAAGACGCCCCCTTCTCGGTTACCAATTCCAAAGAATGTGTTCCTCCCAACGTTTAATAAAAGAGAAGCAAAACAGTTTCCAGCTAAAACAGACTTGTTTACTCTGTGGCTGTTCTCACACTCACAGCCTCACAGTTCAGGGCTAGTCAGAACTTTTGCACTTCAAGTTAGAACTCATTACTTGTAAGGCCCTTATAAGTTCCAGTCTCTAATTGAGTTTCATAGGCCCATAACTGACACCACATCCCTCACCACATGTTTTCAAAAGGGCAAGGGAAACTCCCCCAATACCAGTGGGAAAATGATGAAACCCAAATGAAGGAGCATGAGAGATCAACGGAAAAAATGAATCATAAAAAAACTTACACTTTAAAATTGAACGTTTAATATGTTATTATCTTAAGAAATAAGGAACCTCTTAGGCTGTAGCCTATAATAGCATCTTAATAATTAATTTGTTTGATTTTACACCGGTCTGTATATAGGCCTACACTTTCTGTATTAACCTACTTCTCAACAATTGAATGAGGAATTTAACAGTTTCTCAACATCATTTAATTTCCCCAAAGAACATGGCTACATCGGGAAGAAGGGAACTGCGTGCCAGTGACATCTGGTGGAAAAAACCTAAACATCACTAAATGTATTCTGTGTACTGTAGGCCTACTTCAAACACTACCCCCTCCACCAAATTACAATTTTAATAGATGTAGGAAATGAAACAATATCATAGTCATTGATGTTAATGCAGGCATGGATCTGTAATTACAATGTAAACGTGTCCTATATTATATTTTTCAACATTGTCAGACAGTGTATAATAGGCTGAGAACATTCATAGTGTGATCTTGTTACTCGGGAAGCCATGTGCTCTACTACATTAGCTCAAGCATGCTGATGGACACTAACCTCAATAGGACTCACATGTCCTTTCTGTTGGATGAAATCTAAATTAAACGCTTAAACAATGACAAAGGTATTTCCACACATTATAACATGCATACATAGATTAGTCTAACTCAACTACCATGGACATATAATCGAGCATGGGTATTGTATAGCAACAGTTTTTCATTATTGGTGGGATGATTGTGAACTGCGCTCATTCATTCATCCTTGGCCACAATTGCCATGGTCTCCAAGACAGAAGACACACATTAAGACACGCGGAGACAATTACTGACCTCTTAGCAAAAAAAAATCAATCAATCAAACATCACCAAAATAGCAGTGTTTGGAGCATGATGCCAATTTCAACAGATTGGGACAGTCAGCGAAGAGGTTTTGAATGGCATTTCATAATTATCTGCTGTAGGTTTGTACTGGAATCACGCTCCATTGCAATGACCGCTAATGACTTAGAGAATAAGTTGTGTAACTTTATGTGGAGGAATTTCTGTAACCTTGAGCATAATGTAATATCAATTACTTATGATTTGTGATAAACATCCTGTCTATACCCCTAGGCTAAGCAAACGTTTAAGGTGTGTGAAACCTAGAGGCCCTCATTTCAATATCCATTCATAAATTTGACCAAATAAGTTCTTCCACTCTCTCTACAGGAAACCCCCTATAGAGTATGCATCACTACATTGTATATTCTGTCTAGAACCCCAGACTAATACAATACACAGAATATAATCCCTCCCTCTCTTCTCTGTGTATAAAGGTAGTCTCTCTACTTTGTCAGTTGTCTTTTGCCTGATTACAGTGATCACGTAAATTAAACCTCTATGATTGTCCAGGAGTCTCTATTTAATTATTATTTTCTACAATACTTTAATCTGATCATTTATATAAATGCACAGCTGATGACTCCAAACGCAGGTTGTGATGAGTACGGTGACTCACATTACCTCCCTTTTGTGGCCTCATTCCAATCATTATAGCGTCATTCAGTCTGTTTTCAAGAAATATAGGCCTACTTATCCTGGACCCATCTGGTCGGAGGTGCCTCTCATCTATCATTTGTAACTGAAAAGATTGTGCAGTCAACTGTCGGCTGCCATGACAACCAGATTTCTGCCATGGTAACAACAGCTTCGGCAGCTTTGTAACATGACAGAACAGGATTGTGTGTGTGTGTGTGTGTGTCATGCTTTATTTCACAGCAGAATGAAACATAGATCATTTCATGATAATATCTTCAGCTTCATGTTGGTGGTTTTGTAATCACAGAACAGCTTTGAAATCAATCAATCAATCAATCATATGTTATATTTATGGGGCATCTCCAATAGAGCAAAGCAAAACCAACAACTGTTTTCAGTAAAACTTTATTTTTCAGTGCAAGAACAGATCACCATGTCTAGGTCATAGACTATTCTTTTCGATCCATTTAAATATCTTCTTTTTTTTTTTTACATAAAAAAATAATGGCAAGATTAATTACATATCTATTCTTTTCCCCCAAAAGATCACGTAGCAAGTATTTATAAAGGTGCTGTACAATATACAAACATTTACATCTACCGTACCAACATACTGTAGGAGACCACAAGGATTCTTATTCTAATGAAGCAATGCAAGGCCACAGTATAACAGGAACATGAGCTACACAGGTCAAATCAAGACGACAAGGGTGGCAACGGTTCAAAAGAAATACAAAAAAAGGGATCAGTGTCACGTCCTTACCTGACTCTCAACGCTGTACTCTCTGTACCTGACTCTGTACCTGACTCTCAATGCTGTACTCTCCGTACCTGACTCTCAGGCCATATTGTCTGTACCTGACTCTCAGGGTTAGAGGTACGAGTTAACCAACCAGACTATTGCACAAACCCTACTTCAGAATGGCTTGTAGTGTATCTTCTAGCCGAGTTCAGAGAAAACCACTGTCTAAATCCAAGACTGGGGTTATCAAATTACTATTTTGACCTAACGGCAGCTGACCCCATTCATTACTGGGTTTTATCGCATAAAATCACTTGCTACTTATTGCATTCCCTGAGCTTGCATGGACATCCTACGTATAGTATATCATATTTATCATTCACTCCTTTTTGTGATATTCGCCACGCTTTTCCTACACAAACAACCCAATATGACAGAATTTGTCTTCGAAGCCCCATCTTCAGTGTAGAGACATTTTCTCACCCAAAGGACAAAAAAGGGTAAAAATTAGCTAAATCTATAGCCATTAAACACCTGAAATGTTATCTTTGCGTTGACAGAGGAGGTGAAACATGGAAGGGAAAACTAAACCATCCCAACATGTTTTTGGGACCCTTTTGAGTCCCAAAACTACCCCCTGCCCACCCCCTCCCTCCTAAAGACCTTTGGCCATCCCAGGACCAAGATTGTAGAGTATATCCATTAGCTCAAATAGACATGAAACAGGCTCTAGAGAGTAACTTATAGTATAGATAAATAACCCCCCACCTCCCCAACATATAAATGAAAAGGAAAAGCTCTTCCTCCGGTGATCCCATGATTCAGTAGTCTCCCAGGTTTAACAACCTCGAGGCTACGACCAGGGACCGGAGGTCTTTGGCGTGCATCAGGTAAACTCACCTCAAATGGTAAACGAAGCAAAACAATATTTTGAATGTATCTGAAGACATTTGCACAGTAGTCCTCCAGCCATACCTGCCTTGACTGACTCATTTAGATTCTACCACTGTAGAAACACAGTGCGGTACCCCATACGTGGACATTTTTTATTCTCTCTCGAAAAGTTACATAACAAAAATGTAAGTATAATGGAAGGTGAAATCTTTGTACAGTATAACAGCCACCTAGCAGTAGTTTATCCAACATACAAACATATTATTTATGGGGATTTAGCCTTCAACATCCCCTGTTATATCACCATCCAAACAGTGTATACACTCATTCTTTTCTCAACAGGCAAAAAGGGTAAGACGCTATTGAGGGGGATTGAGGACCCATGTGTACTCTTACTGGTTACCGCTTTGGCCCTGGAACAGTGTTTCATTGCAATATTTCCTTTTTCTGCATTTCATTTTAATATAACAACTAAAAAAAGTCTCTACAAACGTAACATTTAAAAATGCACTTGCAGCAAATTCAACATCACCAATGCAGTACGACTCATTGTCATTCTGCTATGCTACAAGGGTAGATGCAGTGCAATGAATATAAATAGACTAGAATCTGTACATGAAACAATTCTAATTATATATATATATATATATATATTACTGTTCTATAATCCACAATGAGACACATACAGTATTGAGCGATCGCAAATATTTGGTAAGGATGGCAGTTTGCACATTACCCATACATTTCATGAACAACAAAGACCCAAGGTAATTTCTACCACCGAAATACATTGGAAGAATGTTGAAAGCTCAGGTGAACTCGGGTGAAAGTTTGAGGTCTACTTCAAAATGTGGTATGGCTTGGTAATGCTTGACATACATATATATATATATAAACTTTTTTTTCCTCTCTCAATAAATTACACACAGCTTAGGTATCATACAAGTAGTAAACAAAACCTCAAACCACAAGCTTCTGGTCATTTGTAACAACATATTGAAAAGATAACCATAGACCATAACCATAAAATAGTTTCCCTAGACAAGTAAATATAATCTTTTTTTAAAAATAATATCTGAAGTCTCGATGAGGGGTTTTAAAAAGCGACGGGTGTAGATGGAGGGCATTACCATCAACAAAACAAACCGAATGCATGCATGCGTGGCACAATCCCCTAAGAAGGAAACACGACACGAACCCCAAGTGTGATGCGACCGAGAGCAAATTAAAAACCCTCGTTAACAGCCAAACCCGTCGATATCATCACGGGAAGGCAGAGGCGTCGCCCCTTCGTTGCATATGGAAGATTTGCATTGCGGAGGGCGAGGCGTGGATCAGCAGTCGTTTCAGACGTTCCCACCGGAATTGGCACGTATTCACATTTTGCGACCTCGACCCGGTGAGGCCTCGAGCATGCCACGCATGCACAAGGCCCGGATCAAAGTTGCCGCGGCAACCGAAAAGGCAGAGGGACTTGATGGGAGCGATGATGCTACATGCCAGTTGTTTTTGTGAGTTGTAGGTTTCTGGAAACGGTTCTTCAGAGACAAAGCTATTGGCCGTATTTGTCTTCCATGGTGCTGAGCTGCAAGTTGTAATCACTTCTGTCTCACTTTAAAGCGGAAAAAAAAACCTTGGAAGAACAACAGACTGAATGTTTAGCATTCCACAGCACTCCTCGGGCCGGAGCGGATCTATATTCTATTAGAAAGGGTCACGCAGGACCTCTGCTTCGGAGAGAATTCTGGCTGAGCTGGGCACTTTCCAAGGACCAGGGCTGACAGGCTCCTTTGGGCTAGCATGGTCTCTTGGAACGCTGTTTAGCCTCGAGGTGGCTACAAAGTGTTCCTTACTTTTCTCCTCTTTGGCGAACGAATCTCTGTTCTCTATGTTTGGAAACGCAGAAGACTCCTCTCTGCTCCTAACACCTTTCACCGAAGATCTGCTTTCTCTACTTTCCCTGTTTGGGTTCTTTACGTCTCTGAGTTTGGACTTCCCCACCGTATCTCTCTTCCCTGAGTTTCCGGCGGATTCTCTCCTGTTTTCCATCGGTGTACGAGAAACGGACTGAAGATGTTCCGATTCCAAAACCTGCCTCTTGCTGAAATCGCCCTGCTTCAGCCCAGACCTGTCCATTTCCGCACTCCCTTCAAGCCTATATGGACCTTTCACGGTCCCAGAGTTGCCACTTTGGCCCGTTCTTTTAACTGGATCCGCGCTCTCCTTGCTGGAGAGTTCCTTTAACCTTCTCTGGTGGCGCCGTCGTCTCTCCGCGTGCTGTAGTGCCGAAGCCGCTTCCTCCTGTACAGCATGAGGATGCGTACTTTTCTCACGCTGTTCCACTTCCTTAATCTCGGTCTTTGTGGAATTGGAGGAACAGTCTTTGGCTTTGGAGAACGCCTGTCCTGTTTTCTTGGCACCGGCCAGCCCTTTTACGCAGTCCTTCGTGGGGCGGGTCCTCTTGTGGAAGGTAAAACTCTCAGGGGAGATGGAAGAAAGCCTGTCTGCCTGCCCCCTGCGCCCCGCCGCTGGGCTAGGGACCCTGCCAGCATGGGGCCTGGGGAAATGCTGGGGGGAGGATGGGGAGGACGGGGAGATGGACGCCACAGAGGAAAACGGAGAGGAGAGGGGAGAGGTGTCGGAGACGAACACTTCCCCGGAGAAGCCTGTTGGTGATGTGATTTTTCGACCATGTCGACCTGATTTAAAAAACAAAACAAAAACATCGTTTTCCTATTCCAAACTGAGATAACCGTATATGCCCATGAAAATAACACACACATCACAACAAGGTCTCATTCAACGGATGAATGGCATTTGTTTCAAAACGCAACACAGATGAATAATGTACGACGAACACGATGGGAAAGAGAAAGAAACGAGGGAGAGATTTACCAAGATGAAAGAGAAGAAGCCACGAGAGATCAGTGAGGCTGTTAGTGCTGGGGTTCATTAGTGTAGTAGCACACAGTAGAAGAAGAAGTACTACCTGTGTCAGGACGAGAGAAGAAGAGCCCGAGGAGAAGCAAATGGTTAGAGCTGACCAACAGCTCCGGAAAGAAAACACACATTCAACTTGGAGGCACGGCCAACGATTATCATATGAGGATGGAGTCGTTGTCGTTAGCTAACAATCATTTGAATTAATGGACACGGGAAAAACTGCAGCGCTAACGTTGTCCTCTTAGTGAAAGGGTGAACGTTTATTTGACTTGGATGTTTTGAGAGTGGGGAGAGGAGGGGCTTACTGTTGTCCTGCGCCAGGCCCGCCCCAGGCCGCAGCAGTAGCACCACCTTGCTCCCGCCAGCCTGGATCAGATCGATGGCCCTCGTGTGGGAAATGCCCCGAGCTGGCTCCCC
>OMPB01124048.1:2386-17491 GCA_900312615.1 Stylephorus chordatus | reverse complement strand
CACACACACACACACACACACGTCCTTTAGGAAACATATGAAATTAATTCAATCACTACGATAATGACACCCCTTGGACAACTTCACCAATGTACATAAGTGGGTATTTATTTACGCAAGTATTTATTTTAAAGTGTATAACATAGGAAAAGGGCATCTACAAATCTCGTACACCCATATCTACATTGGACACGCCCAGCTCTGAAAAGTTTGAACGACGTTGCTGGGAGGTGCAGTCTATGCAGCGTCCATCAGAAAGGGATTTCGATTGGAAATTAAGGAAGTTTACTGTGCATCCATGAATGTATTGTTCTACAGCGGACATTCCTAATGATATCAATTAATATGTTGATACATTCAGGCTCATATGAATCGGGCCCCTCACATTTTTTAAAGGCAAGGAGTAAAATATGGCAATTTACAAAATAGCGTACACTGTGAATACCACTACCTCGCAAATAGTCTCGTAAACATGTCCCTCTAAAGTGAATGATGGCGAGTTGTACATCCTTGGACTTCATCCTTTTCGCTGGCTCGGAAAATAATAAATCTTAGCATCCATTAACAATTAACTAGAAAGTTGAAGACAGAATGTCGCCGCTGGTGCGTTGATGGGAAATCTTCCCCATGCCATTTCCGGGGAGGGACTTCCCCTCTATTATTCTTAGATTAACTCTTCATATACATTAAGGCAAAGATTGTATGACTGCCTCTGTATTATTACATTTAAATATTCGTAATTTCACTACAATGGCTGATAATGACTTATCAAAGCAATACACAAAAGCTCCCCCCAAATGTTTATTTACAACAAAGAAGTGTTTACATTGTATTCATGTTAAAGGCACTCAAGCAAATATTGATTCTGGATTATGAACAACAATCTGAAAACATTTCATTTAAAAAGGCACCTCGGTATGTATGGAAAAACTAGAGACAATATGCAAAACACGAGTATATAAAACAAAATGTCACTCCTTCCTGGAATCTAAAGCCGATTGATACCATGGATTCAACACAATGATGAAATAAAAAGAAAATACTTGATAAAGAGCTATGTATTCAGAATATTCTTTTAATCTCCAACTTAAGTTTTCCTTCATCACCTTTAGAAGCGGTAATATGAAGGATCACAAAGAAAAAAGAACGCATACACAAACAGTTCATTAGATGGAGACATCAATAATAAAAACAGTATTTTCACTAAACTACAAGACTGACCTTGAGATGAGTTTGATGTGAAAAGTTGACGATAAAACAGGAAAGTGACAGTAAAATTGCTTAAGGCACAAACGATATTTTGCATAGTTCCGAAGGGGCAGAGCATGGGGGAAACAGACAAGGCATTTTTCACACGGTTCGTGTCAGACGACCTTAGTGTTCAACCCTGTGCACCAGGCGGTCCAACAGACAGCCTGCCAAAGCCTGCCATAAACCACTACAAATTAGGGGATTGGTTATTTAAATGGCTTCTGAAGTAAAGATGTCCCAAAGTTCCCTATTGCATAGCCCATCAAAATAATTTGTAATAAAAACTTTTTTTTTCCTGTACTGACAGTGTTGTCAGAAAGTTAGGGTTTATCAGAACAAAAATAATTACTCCATAAAGAGCAAGTGCTGCAAACCAGACAGACAAGTCTGGTTTCTTCATAGCTCCCAATGTTCATGTCTTTTGTCACAATCATTTTGTCCATGGAATGTACGGAGCAAGAGTGCTTTCTCCTCCCCCACGACCCTCTTAAAACTGCACCCATCCGGACTGTACTGCCTCTTTGTTGGAGCTGTACAAGCGAGATGGAAAGACGTCATGATATGTCAATAAAGTGGGAAATGTAGAACCCCAAATGAAAAGGGGATCCAGTTCATATGAACAACTATGACCCTGAAACAAAGCGGGTCAAATGATGGGAGTCCCTTTTTTCAGGAAAGGACTCTTTAAGAGTTACCTGGAACCCGCTGATGTGAAATCTCCCCAAACATCTGGCATCGGATCGGCTGCTGGGGCCGGGGCCGGGGCCCCAAAATCAAACAGAGGAGCTACTGTAGAAGGTGGGGGAAACTAAATTAGTGCTGAAACGATTATAGTGTATTCATTTGTTGACAAAAATAAATAAAGTAATTGTAATTTTGATAATTGATTTGATTATTGTAGTCATCCAAGTATCATCAAGTAAAGTCAAGGAAGTGAAAATACCGCATTTGCTCCGTAACCTTAAGCAATGCAGAGATTTAATCACTTTTCTCCATTTAAGATCAATTGAAAAACTAATAATTGCTACCTTTTTCTTAGCTGCTCGTCAGACAAAATGAACAGATTATCCCACAGTTTAAAAAGAAAACAAATGCATGAGCTTACCAGCTTATTACTGCATATATTACTGCTTATTTACTAGCTTATTTACAGTAGCTTGTCTAGCGATACCTATTCAGGTAACTCTATCGAATTACTACCTCCTCCAACTGGGAGATATTATTGCTATGATTATTGACGTTTTTGCACTTTTTAAATAATTTATGACATGCAAGTCATTTATCACACTATTATGTACCTTTTGTAAGTCGCTTTGGACAAAAGCGTCTGCCAAATGCCCTAAAAGTAAAAGTAAAGTAAGTAAAGTACCAGGGTTTGGTGGCGTAGCTGGGGCAAGTAGTGGGCTTCCAGACTTAGCTCCTGGTGGAGGTGGCAGAAGTCCTCCGCCAACGGGTCGTGATTTCACACCACCCGCATCCTTCTTTTTGATGTTCTGAGAAAAAGGGAGATATCATTGACCTTATATTATTATATATTTAGAAAATGTTATATTATTATTATATACTTCTTGATTCTTTAAGTACCTCTGTATGATGTTATTGATAAAAAAATTGAACATATGTGCTGAGCTGTATTCAATATTTTAAGGCTTGCTTTTACCCCGATGCTGATCTTAATAGTCTGTCCCTCTTTAAAACCAAGGTCCAGCTTGGGCGCAGTGCTTTGAGAAGCTTCTTGTTTTGCAAGCTCACTCTCTTGCTTTACCCACCTGCATGGACAAACAAGATGTTTTCTGCTGTGGTAAAAATTGAGCTTTCAATTCTCACCATCCTATAGCATCTACAAGGATTTTTGGGAAAGAGGTTTGACTCATTGTTGGCACATCGTGCGTTAATAAGTAGAAGGGTGAGAGGTTAGAAACGCTTTCTGATCTACATGCATAAATGCAGGGACACACATGCTTGCACAGCAGTTCAGAAATGTCACGAAAGAAGCTCTGCGTGAGGAAGTGCAACTCACTTAAAATGGTCCTGCAAGGCCACGTTGAAGTCAAAGGAGTCTCCACGGTCAGCAAACCCCAGACCAATGAAGGCATGGCGCCCTGCGTTAAGGCCAGGTAAAGAGACACAAACAAGGTTACTCGTGGTAAATGTACAAGGAAACTAAAAAAAAAGAAGGCTCATTACGTCACTGTAATGTACAGGATGCACCGACACCACTAGTTTACTGCCATTACTGATTCAGACCCATACATGTTACACAAAGTACCAAATCTGATGCGTTACTTTAGACAACATGAGTGGTAAAACAATCAAGTTTATATAAGGCCCTTGTCATCATAGGTATTGGCCAATTCCCCCAATACCAACAATCTAGTTTAGCCTTGTTATGGGCTAACATTAGAAACCAACCAGTAATGTTGCATACCTATTCTAGTTGGTTTATTTAACATAATAATAATAATAATAATAATAATAATAATAAAATAACCTATAACAAAAAATAAATAAATTAGAACATAGTTTAAAAGTGGCCAAAAAATTTGAACAGGAGTAAATCTGTAACAGTAGGATCTGTAACATTAAATCAGTATTCAGAAATGAAGGATAAATTGCTTGCTTCTGTCTCAATTTGGAGGGTACCACAGACATCATACAAAATAGTAAGAGTAATAGAAAACAACTGTGTTGCTGAAAACGACACAATCACTGCTTAGATTCACATTGTTGTAAGCTGTACAACATAACCGTAACTAATAATATGGATATAACAAAAAATGTTGGTAGCACCTTCCGTAAATGAATACATTTAAAATAACCATCTTAAAAGCTATGGCTAATTCTGATTATAAGAGGTGTCAACATCTGAAGAAAAAGCCTCACCGTTATCATCCTGTATCCGCACCACAAAGTATCTGCTGGAATCTGTGACTGCTTCCACAGCACACCCTGGATACTGGTCCACTGGGGCTTGGGCAAACAGCTCTCCTGCAAACCGCAAATCAAGTCCCTATGAGGCATTTTAAAGACCCCTCCACTCAAAAAAAGTGTTGTTTTTTTTCCCGCCTCATGGACTTGGACCGGGTTTTCATTTCAACATTGTTCCGCTGAAGGACAGCTTTTCTCTACTTCCCTGAAATATTGGGTTTGTGACATGCTTGCACAAGCACAATATGTGGGGTCACAAGAAGATGAATAAAAAGGAAAGGAAACACCATTTAATCCAGAAGTAAATACAACCACCATGCACTACCTGTGATTAACATTCCACCTCTGGAAATGTTCAAAACAAATCTGGCCATAGTTACAACAGACAGAAAGGCATGGCAAAGCAAAAGCAGGCAGCACGGTATAGCCGCTCGAAACAATCAGCCGTGATTATATGTTTTAGGCCGTGGTCAAACAGAGATTTTGTACAAAGTCAATGAGTCAATCTAAGTCCTTTGGGGCTGATTTGTTGTGACGCCAATCCCAAATGTATGCATGTCAAAAGAAAACTAGAAACCAGTTAAGCCAGTTGACTACAATATATATATAAATAAAATAAAACGGAATATTCAGTAAATATAACCATTAAAGTGCAAACATAAATCAGTAGAAACAGAGAAATAGTCAATGAGACCTTGCATTAATTGGTCTGATATGCTAAATGACACCATGGCCAAACCAACCTGTGATTACCTGAGTTCTTGTCTTCCAACTTGATGAATGCCACCTTGCCCTTGGAGAGGATTTTCATTCTTCCAGTCCATGCAGGCTCATCCAGCTTCCAGTCAGCTGCCCTGAAACCACAACCACAGACAATGATAGGTGGCCATTCAGAGAACCAGTTGACCATCAGTTGATCGCATCCACAAAAATGCCCAGGTCTTTTTACACAGATGATGCAAGGTCTTGGGAAATGTACTAGAAGGCCAAAACAAGAGTTATATACATATATTTCCAGCAAGAGGTCAACGATTATTTTTTGACTTGGACATAATTATTGTAATTTTGTGGACTCCACTTAATAAATTTTGATAAATACTAAAAGCTTTTTGCTCTCCTATTGATTGCTACTTTTCGGAATCCCTAAAATTGGATTTTGCATACAATAGTGCAATTGGATAATAACACAAATATATGGAGATGCTTTATGAATGAACACCAAACATTGTTCATTTAAATAGTGGTACTAGGAATGGTAAACAAGGTCATTGTGAGAAGAAGACTACTACAATCAGCAGAACGACCAGTGTTTACTAGGCGAAACAATTACTGGCATGCAGAAATTACAAGTTACATCGTATTTGTCATTATATTTTTAGTAAAATAAACTATTAGAACTGATTCTGTAAATATTGCTGCACAACATAAGTTTTTTAGTCGTTATACAATGAATGCAAACATCTGGGCCTCTCGCATGGCGGATTGTTTCTTGGTAACAGTAACAACAAACGTTGCCATTTCCCACAAGTACCTCGAAACTTTGTAAAACATTGCTTTGTATCTATTCAAAGATACTTATTTTGATTGGATATTTCTCATATTTCTCAGTCTTACCTGCTGACCAGGTGGCTTATAATAAGACACCTGGTCAGCAGGTATATAATTATTAAGTGCCAAGACGCTGTGTCAGGTAGAAAAAGTTTGAATATGATGCGACCTGACTTGAGTTCTTTAAAAAGTCCGACGGACAGAAAAATGAGTTAAACATAAATTCAATATCTATACCTTGTACGCAGACAATTCAGAAAGCTAAGCAATGCTAGCCAAATTAGCCTGATGATCGACACTACTCTGTCCATTCCTCCTTGTCAGCTAACCTAACATTACTAGGTAGACTATTTATTCTCAACAAACTCGAAATGCTTACCTATATCCCCGATTAGAAGCACGAGGAGGAATGCGGTATACATGAACCTCTGGCTTTACACATATGACAGATTCATAACTGTTATCTTCTGCCATTTTGTCAAGTTTCACAAACTAAACTTAGATGAATTCAATTGACTATCGGGGCGGCTTGATAAGACAGAAGTCAGATGACGGAGTTGTGTTTATCTACACAGCGCCTCAACTGGTGAGGATGCTTCACCCATCACATTTTCTATGAATACAAACCGACATAGGGAAAAGAAACAGTTTAACACACCTGTATACTAATAGTGATCTATTGAGATGTAACAATAACCCATCTTTAATAATAATAATCATTCTCGCTTCCCCATTACACTGAGTTGTCAACCTCAGATAGGCAACTAGTTTGAAGTGTATTTCATTTTGTGCACCAGATGGTTTTTAGCGACTAAAAATAATGAAGGTAAAAGTTATTTTATAAAAACAGCCACGGAAAGGTATCTTTGTGTTCATTGTCTTTATTAAAGGGTATTTGTGATCTGAAGTAGTTTTTCAAGTTTCATAATGACAAGGAAATTACACTGAATTAGCTAGATCGAGCAAGTGGGTATGAATAAATAAATTCACAACCATAATTTCAATGGTGGTGTATAAAGCTAGCTATAAAACTATTGATAACTAGGCAAATGTATCAGTATATTTAATTGAAAAGCTTTGTATCTTGTCATTTTAATGTTGCCTATAAACATCCCAGTCATTTAATTTAGCATAAACTCATGTTATAAATAATGACCTTGCACAATATAACTCTCATTGCAAACAAACCAATTAATCAGACATACCATTAAATTGTGGAAAATAAATTAGACAAGTTTCAATAAATAAAAAAAATGCAATTCAATGGAATACTCATATGACCATAGGGAACTATTTTAGAACTAGAATTTTATGTTAAGGGAAAGACAGATATGACAAAATATATATGCAAGAATGCAGCTGAATGACCAAATTACAGGAAATGGTCATTAAGGTTGGTTAAAATGACAAAATAATGAATTCAATAAAATTGAAATATGGTCTTTAAAGACATAATTCATGGTAAGGATAATTACTGTGAGGATTCCTTCACCTCACAGTAATTATCCTTACTATGAATTACTGAGGTGATTCCTTAAGGGTTAAGGTTTTAATATCTACCACAAAGAAAAGGTGGAATTATTGGGTCTCTGCCTCCGATAACATAAAAAGTTTAAAGTCATTCTCTCTACAATGCATTCATGCTGTATATCCCCTTAAATCATAAACAGTAGTGGAGATGTTGCAAAACCTGGCACTGTAGTTGATTTGTCAAAAAGGTGTACAAAATGATGCTGCCCTGAATGTTATTGAAACTCTTGTTTAAACATCACTAACATCACTGTAGTGTGTAATGCTGATTCCTATCTTCCTAAAATGTAGAAGAAAATGACGTTGCTGTAAAAAATAATCTCTTGCTTAAAATCTGACTTCAACTTTAATGTAGCTATAAATTGGTAGTCACAGATGAATAGATGTTTTAATTGGTGCAGCCCATTGACTTATGTCACCATCCGTGTATTGGTTTTGGTTGGTTGTGTCATTGCCCTATTGGACAGGTCAGCTCAAGGATTCTCAAGAATGGGGAAAAAATGGTTAAACTTCTCTTGACAAGAAAAAATGAATGACGTATGTTTTAATACTATAGAGCTCCTTAAGACAATTGCTAATTCATAAAGGGTTGCTTTCTAGATTTTCATTTCACACTAATCAACAAAACTTTACTTGTATGTGTAAACATGATTGTTATGAGAAACTATAAATATATATTTTTTTTTATTTCCTTTACACCAATGATGTTCTTGAATGCCATCTTTGAGAGAAAAAGACAGACAACAAAACACTGTCAAGTGTAAAAATAAAAATAAAAACGACAACAAAAGCAGCCTATAAAAACTAACAAATAAAAGACAAAAAGCAATGTAAAAAGTACTCGGGCATTACGGAAAGATAATTATTGCTTAACCTAGATGTCCTCATACTATATACCTCACAGATACAATCTTTGGCCAAAGACTACCGCCAGGCATGCGTTTACTGGCATTTGACTGCATAATGTGCTGGGTATGTCCGCTTTCAAATCTGACTAAAATAAATATTCTGAAGCGTGGTGCTCTTGTAATAACAAGTTCAATTTGTACCATCTGGCACTAAACTATCCTAAATTCTGAGCAGGGTGGACACTTTTTGAAAAAAAAGCCAAGGCAGAGACGCCAGAAATGGCAACTGGGTCCCTGGTAGAGATGCCGCCATACTCCAGCAGTCATTAATTTCCACGTTTAACAGATTCAGTATCTTTCCTTATTCTCCCTTGGGGAATACAAAACCCTTGCCCTGGCTCCAGTCCAGCCAATCACATGGCCAAGTCCTCGGACAGCCCATGGTACTGTACATCACAGGGAATAATCACAGTGTGTGGGGGACCTGAGGGAAAACCCTTCTCTCAGCGTGGACCAGCAGGGGCTTAACAGCCCCTTGCAGAGTTCCACATGAGGAAAAGACAAGGCAAAGACAAGGAAAAGACAAGGCAAAAGGCAAGGTGCATGTCAATCAACAGAGTGTAGAAGGCGGAACATAGGGCGGTTCATATCGCTCTGTGTTCCATCTTCATATGTCCATCCATCAATGTGTAAATCTGTCCCACCACTCCGTGTGTCATACACAATGCCGCCCATACTACTGCTTCCACCCTATATGGTCACTCTGGAAGAATGGCTAATTCCTCATAAAGGGTCTGCTCCTATTTATCTGCAGAGGCGGAAGCCTAAAGTACCGTCTGGCGCAGTAGGTTGACGGATAACTTGATTGTTTGGACGAACTGGTTCTGATGGTTGCTGACCACATACTCGAATTTGCCTTAGAGATAAAAGGAAATGTATGTTAAATTATAAATTTTTAAAATGTATCAACTCATAGGGTTTTCACACTGCATATTCTTAGCCCAGATAGATAACTTAGCCCCTTTTCACACACACATTGGGCCCCATGCAAGAACCATTTGTACAATAAGTGGCGTGTACTTTAGGAGAACTTGCCGCATTCACCAATTTTCTCGTGTTTTGAAAATTTTCTTACAGTAGGTACGAACATAATTTACGAATGGTGCAGACCTTTTGTAGGTGTCATGTGCAATAATTTAGTCTGCTGTTATCCAAACCAAGGTTTTCACTAATGGATTGTATATTTCATTACTTTGAGGCAATGTTGAGTTTGATAATCCTATATAATTCACACTTCATACTTATGTTGACATTATCCTGTTTGACTCTGCAATTCGAATTATAATATAATTCTAAATGTATTCATAGCCTAACGATATCATTGTGGCGGAAAACACTACATATAAACATGGACATAATTCACCACAACCTGTGTAGTGTTGTATGCAACACAGACTGTTACAGTACATGTACTGTTAAGTTATGTTAATTTCAGCGTTATATTGAACAGAGTTTCCACAAACTACACTGTGCTAAATGGTACTCGCACCTTGTAAGAGCACAGTTACCGTGGCTGTCAAGAGAGACGTTTTTGGTCTGTTCATCCAAGCAACTTCTACATCATCATTAATTTAAACTGGCTATTGACGCTATTGTATAACACAACAATATGAATATGAACCTCTTAAAGGTGATGTACCCGCCACCACATTTATGGAAAAAAAATTAAAATTCTGCATATATCTGGAAAGTATTCGACAGTAATCAGTGATATAAGATATTTGACACATCAATGACGTAATCTGAGCATCTGTGTGAGGAGCAGGGGCCAAAACGGGACAACCAATCCAATGTGTTCATAACACCTTTGATTGGACGACCCATCTGTCAGTCAAACTGCAAACTCAATGTGCAGTTTGACAAATGCACATTGAGTTTGGTTTCGGTTTTGGGGCCATCTCTGATTGGGGAGGAGGCGTTGCTTAGAATTCAAAAAAATTTTCTATTTTTTTCTAATTCAGTCAGCGGATACACCACCTTTAAACTGCAAAACGACTTGAATGATGCAGTAATTGAAGGTTAATTTATCTTTGTATATAATAAGGTAAACGGGAATTATGGCACGTACTCCGTCGTCCATCTCCTTGATGGAGACTTCCCCCTTGACCCCCTCCCGTTGCAGTCATAGATCACCTTGCTGTGATGATTTTTTTTTAAGCCATTATCGAACCATTTCTTCTTTAATTCATTGACTGCACTTCTATTAGCACTGGGTTACATGTCCGTTGGAACACGCGACTAATGTTTACATTCTAGAATGACGCGTGACTCCTCTTTAACAGCAAGCAGCAACGTTAAAATGTCACCGTTAGCAGGGCTTTAGTGAGAGTAGTGTTGAAACATAAAAAGACTGAAGGAAAGACTGAAAAGAAGACATCTATTATTTTGCCTTTTCCAGCAATGGCAAAAAAGGAGATGTTGCTGTTTTTGTGCCTAATGGGTGTCGTGTCTAGCGAGGTACTACCAGCTAACCGACAGATTTGGTAACTACCAAAAAGTGACCGGTGGTGAGACTACGTTGTCAAAACATTTACGGATGTGGAATGGATCAAATACTTTAGGGTATCGAAAACGACATTTGATTTTCTCGTCAATGTTATGTTACGTAAACATAAAGCATGCGTGTACTGTAATGAAGTGACGAAGAAGTCATGTGATTGGACAACAAAAACGTGACGCAAAGTCTATTGTTTACTTTAGACCTGGCACCTTGTTTTAGTCCTGTGTTTAGTCAATTTTCTGGGGCTAACCCCACAAACTTGGGGCCAACCTTGCTCTGGAGCAGGGCCAGCAAGCCCTAGGCTAAAGTTGAGGTTAGCCCACTTTGGAATGTGCCAGGATTGTGCCAGTGTGAAAGCTTTCTTAGCCTGGGGCTAACAGCTCCCTTAGCCTGGGGCTACAGTAAGAAGGTTCTAAGAATGCTTTTAGCCCTTAGTGCAGTGTGAAAAGCCCATTACTGTCTTTTAGAAATCCTGGTTGAAGCGATTTGAAGATAAAGATGTATTTATCGTACCTGTCTTGACATGATTTATCCTGAGGGGTGTCTTCAGAGCTGGCACTGCCCAGAATCCTTCTCCTGGCTTCTGCATACTCCGCTTCTCGCTGGGCAAGAGACTTCATCTGTTGTGAGGGACGAGAGGAGGAAGGAGGGTTTCCTGTGACGCCATTATTTGAAGGACGCTTTAGAATACGGATTTGTGGTGGGGGTGCTGCAGGTAGTGAGTCATCCTGGATTACAACAGCAGTCCGCACATGTGAGCCTCCTAAACTCAAACTGGATTTCCTACACAAAAGGATGGGAAAGAGAATGACTTTGCTATTGGGCAAAGTTAATATTAACCACTGTTCAAAGTACTTTGTAATTGACTAAAAATATTTTGCTGACTTACTTTGCTTCTCGATTTATTTTCAGCTTCGCCTCAAGTCTTCTCTCTATTTCCTGTAAGGAAGATAAAAAGTGTTTGTACAGAAAGTCTGAGGTGCATCCATTTATAAATTATTGAATGTACTATATATATTGTTTTGTCCCCACAACCATTCACAAGGTCATTTATTATTCATATTTTGGCACATATTTGGAACTTTTCCATGTTTAATATTGAGTCTCCTGGTTGTTTTAAATGCTGAATCATGCAATTTATATTGAATCATCTTAATCCAAATATTAGTACAATACAATACAATCTACAAATTGATATTTGGAATCACAATCTGTAGTCAATCGGCCCTGCAGCATTTTTAGGGTTTAAATCCTGAAGGGTTAGAACCCTATTGAGTTTGGGCCGGTTTATTATTATTTGTTATCTGCCGCCAAGGCTCAAATTGCCATGAGCTGGAATGAGCTACAGACATGAAACTTGGCCAAATAACTGGAAATGATCAACTCAGTGGCCTTGTGGTTAGAGTGTCTGCCCTGAGATTGGGAGGTTGGGGGTTCGATTCCCGACCGAGTCATACCAAAGACTTAAAAAATGGTACCCAATGCCTCCCTGCTTGGCACTCAGCATCAAGGGTTGGATTGGGGGATGTGTGAATGTACTACTACTACTGCTACTGTAAAGCGCTTTGGATAAAAGCGCTATATAAATGCCCATTTACCAAATGATGTGCAAATGCTTCACAAGAAACATGACTGCAATCGGCCATATGGTGGCGCTATTTCACAATCCAAATATTTTTTTTTTAAAGGCTGGGTGGGACACCCACATAGTGAGTCGGACTGACTTGAAATTTGACACACATATCCATATCCATATTTGGTATACAGCCTTGGGGTACTGAGATAGACAATTATTCAAATACTTCAATTGAGCAAGATCGGTCTAAAAACATGGCCGCTATCGATCAAAAAACTTCGCAAAGGGCGGGGTTTAGCAGGAAATTGGCCATAACTCTTTGACCATTTGTCCAATCACCATAAGTCTTGGTAGATGGTCCATGTTTGGGAATAGGTCTGCCAAAGTATTTTGAGCCTGACCCATAGGAGGCGCCACAAATGACGAAATCGTGTACCTCAAAACTCGGTGGACAGAATTTCACCAATTTGGTGCACATGCTCTCTGGAGGCAAGTATTAACCAAAATCTGAAGTGTCATATTGATTGTGCTGCTTGCCTCCGTTGAGTGCGAAAATGTCTGAACCCCCACATTGCCGCCTGCGTCTATATTTTGCAGTCCCACCCCCGTGCTAAATATCTACTTACTGTATTAACAGCCATGAAACTGGCAAAACTGAAAGAAACTAACCAGATATACGGAACATATTCTAATTACGTTTCAGCAATGTTTTCAGCTATGATTTATTGAGGAGAGTTCATTTCCAGCATACTGATATAAACTAAGGTATAGTGTTAAAGCGGCCTGCAGAGCCGTGAATGCATGCTAACCAGGGGTTTTAAAACAGTAAAATGAATGCCCCAACATTTTCGACGTATCCCTCGAGCCAACTACCCGATTGCCTGGCCTGTGTCAAATAATGTAAGGTTACAATTAGTATCACAAGAGCCAGTGTTTCATACCCCGCTATCTGCAGCTTCTTCCCAGCTCTCTGCAATCTCCTCATCGTCCATGTTTATAGAATTTGATTGTTTGTTCTTGGTTCTTCTTCGTCTCCTTCTTCAATTTAGGCTAATTCCCATACAGTCATAATCTGATTCTGAACATAATTTGCGAAACGTAACCTCCTTTCGATTATTATTTTTCTTAAGTTATTTATACTATAACAGTAAGAAATAGTGTCTGTATTATTGCGTACTGCCTTGCCACCAATCAGGGCAGCCGAAAATCTTGTCTTATGTATAACATTTCAATATAGATTGACTTTGGCGCTACTAGTGGTGGTGCAAAAAATGACACTGTCACAAATAGACTCGCAGTGAAAAATGGGTCGCTCCCATAGATATTTATTTATTATTTACTATGACATTTAGTCGCTCCCTTGTCACTCTGTTTGCTAAAGAAATGTATAGCTGATATACTTTCATAGGGCTAAGAGAGCTACAGTTTAAGTGTGCCTTCCTGAAGAAAATGTGAAGTGGGCTAGCTACCCACCCACATGCAAAAAAACTTGTGAGCCTCCAGTGATTTGTAATTCATTTTAAATAAAAGTAATGCCAGACATCAGCTAAACAAAAAACTACTCAAGTACTTTTATGAACATCTGATGAATGGATACAACATGGGAGTTAAACAGTGGACATACACTCTACCTGTGTCACTGTCGGAACAATAGACTTCAGTTTCATAGTCTTCCTTATGCATTTCAGCTCCTTCTACGTGGTTTAGTCTGACATAGTGGGAATTGGACTTCATAGTTTTCTTGTCACCACGCACTACTTTTCCTGAGAGAAGACAAGAAAGAAGACGAGAAAATGGAAACAGAATCGCACCAATGACATACAAACTTAAGCCTAATTTATGCTTCGTTGCCCGACACTTTTGAAACAGTCGCTCGACAGATATGACGTCATTACTTTCACTTTTAAGTGTCGCGCACCTACAGAACTTTCTAATGTTGCTGACGCCGTCACATATTGACAATCAAGTTTAATTGGATAGCTAGATAGAAGGCACATTCAGAATGTAAACAAACCCTCGAGTCTGGCATCAGGTTGCCATAGAGACGACAAGAAGCTTCGCTGGCGAGCGACACTTATTTTTTGTCAAGCGACACTTTTCAATAAGCATAAATTAGGCTTTAGTCTTTCAGCAGTTCTGCAATCGTTGAAATCTTTTTCATTCAGTAAGTAATCGCAGTTATGAAGATCCACTTCAAAATGAACCTGGGGGCCATCTTTAAGGACCCTAGCTCTGTAGTCTTACCGCTGTAGGCACACACAAAGGTGCCCTTGGGGACGTCGTCCATACAGCGGACTCCCCAGCCTCGGCCCTGCGTCATAAAAACCTGGAGCCGCAGCTGTATGCCCTGCTGCACCACCCGGTTGGAACACATGCGGGGGTCACAGCCACACTGAGCGTTGCACTCGTACACCCTGCAGAGTGTAGATAGCAGAGGGATGGGGGGGAGGGGGTTCCCACATATCAGACAACAAATTAAAGTATAGTATAAAGTATAGTGCAGATGGGTGTCAGTCAAAGCGCATTGCGAGTGTCACTGGGAAGGAAAGAATCAAAAACACTGATTTCAAATAAGACGTCTGCTTACATTGGCATGCAATATAACGTTGGGCTTATATTTTCGTTGAGCATGCTACCTAAGTTACCCGAGTAAACAAACGTTATAGATCACTATCGAGTTCTACTACTAACTAGCGTGAGTATGGGCGGAGCCCAGCCACAAACGGCTTGTAAGTTGGAAGGGCAGAAAGAGGTGCACCAAAGTACTTGATTAAAAATACAAAACAATTCATTTTATTGAAAAAAAAAACACCTTACAGAGTGTTCCACAGACTCACAGCAATTGTTTAAAATTGCCCAACAAT
>OMPB01124031.1:4036-16157 GCA_900312615.1 Stylephorus chordatus | reverse complement strand
GCTCTCGGATGCCGACCGCTCCGAGCCCCGCCACGCCGCCAACGGGCCGTCTCCGACATACACCTCCCTGGATCGCGGAAACCAGAACTCCATTTTCAGCGTGACAGAGGCAGAGGAGTCTGCTAGCTTGCACGCGAGTGCAGGGAGCTTGCGTGCAGGGAGCAGGGAAGGGAGAAGGAGGGGCACAGGCGTAGAGGGCGGCGCAGCAGGAACAACGGCCATCGGGAGGAGAGGGCTACGGTCTCAGGTCTCCGATGACGAATTGACCTTCGGAAGCTATGCTCCCACCATAGGACGTCCAGCTGCCCGCAACACCTCTGGTTTCCCATCACCTCCTCCCAAAGAGGACAGGGAGAGTGAAGGAGTAACGGAGATGGAGAGAGGGGCAGGAAATGAGGGCAAGGGCAGGATGTCCAGTCTGATGGAGCAGCTGTTTGGAACACAGGCCACACCCCCTGCCCAATTCACCAGCTCCTCCAACAAAATGGAGGTCCTTAGTAATCCTATGACCCATGAGATGCGATCAAGAAGGGATAAACTGTACAAATCAGAGTCCACTGCTCCGGTCATGCCCCCAGCCACTGTTCTGAGCACTATGCACGTGGTGGAGAGCAGGCCCACTATTCGGGCCATCGCTTCATTTGACGATGACATTGAGGAAATCGCTTTGTAGTTCGCTATCGGGACACACCACGTGTGTCACCACAGGTTTTGAATTGGATCATCGTGAGCCTTAGGCCACATTTACACTAGTGCGATTCGTGTTCGGTTACAATTTCACAAAGATTTCGATCCACGTTTACACTAGCGAAACAGCGAGTATCACAGTGGCGGTGCTGCGTTTACACACAAGTAATGGTTCCGCAAATCACGTGACCATTCGCCATTCATTCGTACACTGGGCATGCAGATTTACCCGTGCCGGTTAGTTGCAGACAACTCACGTTCAGCTGCATGAAACAGTTTCAGTTTCAGTTTATTTATTTAAACAGGAAAAAAATATATACAAACACCATAAGGTCATTAAAATACTTTTGGGCCCTACTCAGCAAAAATGCTGGTTTTCAGAGGGTTCCTGTCCTGCAGCAAGAGAAAATATCAAAGAAAGTAAAAAGAGAATAGTGATAGATATTTAGAAGCAAAAGATAGGAAAATTAATGAAAAGTAAAGTGAAGATAAAGAGGGGATTTAGGATTGTGTATCTGTCCTGTGGCAGCCCAAGTATTGCCCCCCATCACCCAACCATAACTGGATTCGCTACTACCTCAAACAAAATAACAGGTGCAAAGTAATATAAATAATAACATACGTAGTTTATAGCGAAGCTTTGTTTTGTAACTGCCGATGTATTGATTTATTGGAAAATGGTTTGATATTGTCGAACGCCGAATAACAGGGACTTACGTGTTGGGTCTTGACATATATATATTTTTATCAATACATGAGATGCAATATTATTCACATTTTCACATATCGAGCTCATTATTGGAGATCAAGCTTTTACAAAGTATCGCAATTGGCTTCATTCCATAGATGAACACAATACATTGCAGTCTGTAATTCGCACACATAAGCGTTGCTGTAACATGACATGACATCGCACTAGTGTAAATGTGGCCTTAATGTTGAGCGGAGGAAGTCAATCACATTGGGATTCTGTATTATAACCTCTTACTTCTTAAAAGCTTAAAGTTAAAACATGTATGTATGAAGTATCTTAATTTCTTGAATTAAAAATTCATAGATTATTATAACTATTATCATTATTTAATGATTGCTAAAACACTGCATAAATATGGTCCGTTAAATTGAGAATATGTAGCAGGAAATGGTTGTGAACTCAGGAAAAGGTGTAAATAATATTGATGATACAAATGTAGAAATCGACATTATCCAAATTTGATATGCCGATTCTTTGTAAAATGATTACTTATCCATTTATTTTCAACCCTTTAATTCACTGTGACACTATTTAATGGCACTGCAAATATGTTTTCTGGAAACTGTTTTATAGGATGAATAATATAAATCCAACGACAACTTGAGTGTGTGATATTGATTCATGTGTTTATGAAGTATTGTCATTGTGAAACTGTTTTCAGGAAGATAATGATTCTTTTTTTTTTTCACTCCATGTACTTTTAGTTAACTTAAGCATTAGAGCTGGTACAATCATGTTTCTTTAGCCTTCAAAAAAGTGGAACTTGAGGCAAAATGACCTGCTAGATGAATGCAACAGGAAATGGGAAATGTCTTTGAAATAACCTATTTTCCAAATAACTGATAATTACCTTCAATGGTGAAAATATTTGGACCTTCCATTCTCATGAATACAGGCCTGTATAAAATACCTTGTGTGCCAGTGCACACTCAAAAAGGCCAAACTTTACAAAAATTACAATAATAACAATAAATAATAGAACTTTATGGAATTTAATAACTTATTTTATTTGGTATTAGTTATTTATACTTAGTTATTTGGTTTTCGTTTTTTTATACAACGTATCCATTGTACTACTTATTTTAATTAAAAGGTTGTTTGTTTTTTGTAATATCAATAAAATCAAACCATCCCAACTTATCAGTCATGCATATTTTCGTTTTTTTCTTATTTTAGTTTATTATTATTATTAATTTTGTTTTTGTGGTAGTTTTCACATAGGAGATCAGACTTGGATTTCTTGGACGTCTCCAAGCAACCACAACCTGACGCAACCTGACAGCCCCTCCTCCGGCCCTTCGCTCTTAAAAAAATAAAAACTACAAGAGGACGGAGACGCTGCAGCGGGAATTTGGAGGATATAAGATGGTCATTGAGAGTGTATCCGTACTAGTCGTTGGTCGTGTTGAGCAGACCAATTCATATATTCCCCGTCAGGAGTTGAATTGCCTAACGCAGAGAACCTACAGGTGATGTACGTGTTTAATTGCTTAAACGATTGTATTAGCCAATCTACTAGCAAAATGTTTCTAAAAATAAAATAAAAATGAACATGCATAGGCTACTTCCACGTGAAACGTGGCGTTTATGTTTACATTACTTTAAAGTTATAGTGAATTAAACTACAATGTAACAGCCTTTGACATTGACCTTGCATTTAGGAATTAAATATATTTTCGAATGCAATTTCCAAAGAAAACCGCCGATGATAGATTGATCTGCTTACTTTTTTCATACGGTATTTGAATGTATTATCCATCATCCACATACTCTCCCTGCAATCACATGTAATGAACTTTATCCTAAATTTGGTATCCGTAGCAGTAGTCACAACTCCATAGTAGGCTACTAAAGTGATGACATAGACACATAGTGTACGTGCAAGTGGCTGCTACTTTTTATCACCGTTTTAAATAGGGCAATGAATCGTTCCAGCGTTTCATTCGAAGGCTTTTACCCTATATTTATGTTGTTGTTGTTGTTTAACGTCCAACCGTTGGTTTTGATGAAATCTTGAATATTTTTTATTATTGTAGTAGTCTGATGAATCAATATTGGAATCTATATTCCATACATTCATATTTGTAATGCAATATTCGCTATGCTTGTATCTACATTTCAATTTACATTCCATGTTAACTCTCTAAAGCAAAAAAAAAAAAGTGTATTGCAATAAAATGCATAAGATGGTAGAATTACACTATAGGCATTTATTTGTAATCAAATGGTCTCGTTTGTTATGTTCACATATTCCTGCTAAATGTTATAGACGGTACACCCAGACATTCTAAGCTGTTTGGCCAGACTAGATTTTTGGAAACTCAGTCATATCATAGGCCTACTCCTATACTACCACCACCACCACAAAGAGTGGATTTTATTGGTATGGCAACCCAGGCGACTGGACATTGCTGAGCAATCGTATTCTCCAACCAGTAGCCATGAAACCAGAGAAGTGACGGTTGGAACACTGGCATGCGCCGTTGTTTATAGAGATCCAAGAGACATTCAAATAATGCCGTCAAAGGTTCTTTCTTTTCCAAATACCATTAATGTCATTAATCACGCAAAGCTGCCCTTTGATTGTCAGGATGTAACTTCTGTTTCACGCAAGTGCCTGTTAAACTGCTTGTTAAACAGCAATACAGGGAGAGTATTGTTACAGCTATGCCACTTTTTTCACCTTTTCACCATTTGACCGATGAAGTGAAAGAACGTACTACTTGTTTACACATATTGAATGGTCATTATCAATAATTCCTGACCCATCCCTTCCTTATTGTACTATTGTCTCTAATAAAAAATAAAAGCCTTTAAAGATGTATGTGGAATGGATTTCCCTCCCCCATACTGCTATTCTATAACAATACAGTCCCTGGAGACACATAGTGATTCCTTTACAGAGCACAGGGAGAATCCAATCCCTGTGTGTTTAGAAGCCAGCTACTTGGCACAGTCAGAGGTCTGCTATACCTAACAAAACAGCCAAGCCTATCATTACAGATACAAGGGCAATGACTTCACTGCTGGTCTGCTGCGCCCATTATGGAATAACTGAGTGGTAACTCCTTATTGAGTGGTGAGGAGCCCGAGCCAGTTCCTGCACAACCTGCCCTCAGACTGTGAGAACAGGACTGCGCCATCTTTTCTCAATGCCTTTATTCATTTCTGTTCTATTTGTTTCTGAGTAGGCAAAGAAAAGTTTTGCTTTGTTTTTTCCTTTTTTTGTGTGTGTGTCTTTCCTTCAGCAAAATGCAGATGTCAGAATAATCCTGTGTCAACTAACTTCACCAGTATGCAGACAGTGGAAAATAAACAATAGAGTATATATCGAAATATTGAGTGTCGGTGTGTTTGAGACTAGGATGAGGCTAATGTTTTTGGGTTATTTGTCAAGAGACTTGAGTCAATGTTCCACTGTCACTGTCACTTCACGTTGATGGCTGAAACTAAGCTGTGAGAGGCAAAATACTGACTTGTCGATAGTTGCCAGGTTTGTTGCTATGGGAACACCTTGTTCCCAACATATAAAAATATTGGGGTGTGTTCTTCAATCTGTTCAGCATTTTCATAATAATATACTGGACATACATAATAAAGTAATGGAAACCCAGCTCATATCCAGACCTAAATTAAGTCAATCAAATAGGCTTATGATATCCGTCTTGTTGGAAGAATGGCACAAACTGAAAACATTCATTTTAATGACAAAATGTGACCTAATTATTTATTCCATGGCTGTGGTAATACACATGTGGAATTTAAACACATGCAATTTGTTATTTCTTGGCTTGATTTCAGCAGGTGTTATACCAATGTTTGTAAGTCAAAGAAAATGTTTGTAGCTTTAATGTCAGATGTTATATTTATCGTTTTTGTGGCCTGCGATTTTCCCTTGTTTGATTCTCTAATGTCCCGCTAAGCAAATGAGAAAGCGTAACACTTTTTTTTTTTTTTTTGGATTTTCAAACTCCAGAGGACCTTTGAAGACTTGAAGTGCATATAATTCAATTAGGGAAATATTTGGAATAGCTCAGGATTTATTCATCTTTGTGGACAGGTTTTTACAGAAATTCAGAGTAGTATCGACAGCACACATTATTGTCATTTTGAACAAATCCCTTTATATTTGCTCTTGGTTTGGTCACATTTTCATATCATTTTTCAGAGACTGTGCGTTTATGCGGCAGAACGACGATGGAAGAGCCCTCCATTCCCGGGATGACGGCGGATCGTGGCGTTGATCCAGAAAAAGCACCCACAGAGTATGCGGGGTCGGCCGCAGAGGATGACCACCTTGTGACCTTAAAGGCCTTGGCGGACAAGTTAAGACTGCAGACCAGGAGACCCTCCTACTTGGAGTGGAAGGCCCGGGTAGAGGCCCAGAGCCTCAGAGCTGTGCACGCCTCCGGGGATCGGGCAGAGCGCGCTGAGCCCACAGAGAGGCCCCTAATGTCCCCGGAGGCTGCCGTGACGACGACAGGAGGGATTCGGTGCCGGTTAACCTCAGGATTACTGAGGGGCTTCGGTAGCATGGAGGAGGCTCTTGCCTGGCTCCGGAGTGAACTGGTAAGGTATTAGTTAGTATTCACGAGTATTAATTAAACAAAGACAGAGATACTAAGTAGAAAAAAAGTATCAACCTTTTTAAATGGAAAATGTTGCTTAATGTCCAGATATATATACTGTATATATATAATTTGCTTTCTGAATAATAAAAAGGTTCACGGTGAAATAGCCATAGCCATAAACATTACATTTACATTACGTTTAGGGTATTTGGCAGACGATTTTGTCCAAAGCGACTTACAAGAGATAAATATATATAGGGTGCATTACAACCTCATCCTAATTTCGGTTATCAGTTCAATGTTCTGGGATACGGGCATCCAAGTGCTAAGTGCTATATCACTATGTTGGCTAATTATAGCAATTCTCTCCGGAGCAAGTGGAGCAATGATGGCACTACAACGAGCCATGTTCAATACACTATTGTGTGACTGGGGTTTGCTGTGTATTTGAATACCTGAGTACCTTTTGTAAGTCATTTTGGACAAAAGCGTCTGCCAAATGCCCTAAAAGTGAAGTAAAGTAAGTGAAGGTATTACGTTAGGCTGTAGCCTACCATTCGGTTACAGCGCGGTACTCGAGAACACTCGAAGCTGGTGCTGGGCCTGCGGCTCCAGCCAGTGGCTCAAATGCATACGGCTGTATTGCCGTATGCGGCAATACATTTTCTCTTGGGCCTCAACAATCAAGGACTCCTCCTCCTCTTCGACCGCATATTCCTCCACCTCAAAGCTGCTGTTGCTATCGTCACTAGCCATTTTTTTGTTTGGTAAAATGAGATGGCAGGAAGAGGCGGACTCAAGTCCACCAGACACACCAAGCCACACCCACACGACCCTCTGAATAGCATTAGCCAATAGCAATGAATCACGCCTCTTTTCAGTTTTAATTCAAACTCTCCATGTTAAAAAAAATGTGCTCTAAAAGACCATTTCGGTATCCCTTTAACAGAACACACATTTCCCCATGATATTTAATTGCCTCATAGAAGTCATTCAAGTTAAAACAAGTGATAAGGATTCAGGGAGTTGAATTGGAGCTATTCATGCATATTTTTGCAAGTACATTCAGATCTACTCTGCTCATTTAGATTGCTCATTCAGCCTGTGTTCACATGTTAGAATTGAGCCTCTCCAGACCTCACAGCAGTCCAAAATTTAGAGTTGTGTAAACATGATGAAAATCTTACTAAGAGCTTCATCTTAAAGAAGCACTGACATCAAAAATGCATTTTTTTTCCCCCATTTTGTATCACATCCATGGTTGTATTGTGCACTATTTTAACAATGTATGCCAAAAAAATATTTCATTGTAATCTTATATCGAATCCTATAATTTTTTACTTCCTGGAAAACAAAATCTCCTGAGTGCTTACGTAACAACGATCCTCAGATCGTTTGTATGTAAGCACTTGGGGTCAACCAAAAAATCTCACGACATCCACCCGTCTCTAACCGCCCTCTCTCTCGTAAAGTTGTTATAACCCGCCCACTTGGAAAAACGTTCCAATCGAATTCCTCTAAACGTTATGTCCCGCCCCTATAGCCTGTTTCAGACGGAAATACGTAAAACTACTGAACTTAGATGATCTCAAACTTCCGTTTCACTGGGACTTTAAAGAGTTTTCACTACATATGTATATTTGTTAGAATAATTTAGCATTGTAATACACGTTAATAAACATTATTATAATGAAGGCTACGTCACATGCCATTCCAATTTTCTTGTGATTTCGTTCCCTTAAAATGGCCTCATTATATCCCATCTTTGTAGACCTATCTTCATATTTCAGCTATTTCTTTCCGTTTACAGACGGACATGCGCTTACAGGACCAGCAGCTGGCCAGGCAACTCATGCGTCTCCGCAGCGACATCAACAAGCTGAAGATCGAGCAAACCTGCCGCCTACATCGCCGGATGCTGAACGACGCCACGTTCGGCATTGAGGAGCGAGACGAGCTGTCAGACCTGCTGTGCGAGTGTCCGGTTACACCGGGCCTCGGACTCTCCGCCCCGCTGCGACTCATCGGCGTCACCAAAATGAACATTAACTCGCGCCGCTTCTCGCTCTGCTAGCTGTAACATTAACCCCTGCTGTAGTTTAGAAGGGTGTCCTATATGGCTACAGTGATAGGTAGCGATAGACACCCCTTCAACTGACCGGTTAAAGGATTAACATTAGCATTAAATACTATACATAATGGTAATAATAAGCCTAGAGAAATAGGCTTATGTGATGGATAATGTATAGTATTAGTTTAATGCACACTCATTGTCATTTTTTTTCCAAGGCAGAAAGCAGTTAAAGCATGAAGTTAATGGGTAACAATGTAAAGTATGATTCTTTTTTTTATATGTTTATATCAACCTTACTTCTAAATGCATTAATTAATTATAGCATTACCAGACTGTCCCTACGTGCTTATTTATCAAGGTATATCAAAGGATAGAATTCAATATTGTATAGAAATAATCAAATACATAGAATTAGGCTGTGGCGTATGGATGTAAATGTATCCACCACAAGGATAAAAAAAAGTACATATTTGTGATTATATATTTTATCCAGTCACTTTCTCTAATTATTAAACTACCTAACTTGGGTTTGCCTGTTTTTCTGTTGGAAAGTTTGGACACAGAGTTTTGAACTCTTGGCTGTAGCCATCCCTTCGCTAATCCTGTTAATAATATCCAAACTTTCTAACCCCACCTAAAATACCCTATTTGTCAGGAAAGAAACTTGGTACAAGGCCTATTAGTTTGACATAAATATGTGATGTAGACGGAGTAATGCAGAACACAGTAAATTATTGTTGGCTATTGGGATGCGTACATCCCTATCCAAGAAATCTGGTTGTTGAGTTTCCATGAATTGCGTCCCTATGTCCATTTTAAATTATTCATTAAGGTATCCAGGCTACAAGTTTATTGTTTTGGTTATTATGTTGGATTTGCTTGAAGTCTGGAAATTCAACCAGATGCAGTGTATAGGAACAATAAAAGGTCATTTGGACGGCACTCCTAGGACATGTGAGGACATGCAACATTCTGAACAAAAATTGGCTTCAAGTTTCCTACACAAAGTATTAAAGCTCACTCCTAAACAAGCTTCTCATCAAGTTTCCTACACAAAGTATTAAAGCTCACTGCTAAACAAGCTTCTCTTGGAAGGGATCTAATTATCTGGACTGTACAAGGTTGGTTAAAGATTAGACTATTTATGTCTGTCTGTCTAATGTCAGCCTAGTTAAAAACAGCACTGGTATTTTAACAAATTATTTCACTGGTCTTATTGAATTTGTCTATTCTTTTTTTCAAAGCATTATTAGTATCATTTAAGACTAGCTCTATTGAAATCCTGCTACAACCAAACAGAGAGATAATGTTGTTCCTCACTTATGACAAATGTACTTCTTGTAAGTCGCTTTGGAGAAAAGTGTCTGCTAAATGCCCTAAATGTAAATGTAATCCCCAGACTTTGGTATATTTAATCACAATCATACCTGGAAATAATATTTTAAATTACTATATTTGTTTTGCATCAAATGTGCCATTCACAACCTCAGCTCTAGGCCACTACTTATTCTCTGCATTTAGACATACTGTAACTACTAGCATGCAATGAAACGGCTCATCACAGCTTGAGACCGTCAACCCAGGGCCGGATCATGAGTCCATGGGCTGATGAGATTGCCTCAGCCCCCCCCCACCCACTCCACACAACTGCCTGTCTATTCACAAATATCTCTTGTCTATATCTCTGCTTTTTAAGTTTATGCTTGGCAGCTCCACTCAGTGGTTTACGATCCATAGCTAATAGCTATCTTTGCTCAATTAGCGCCGATGTCGCTCAGTGACCAGAACACCAGGAGTGTATGACCTCAGCTATGCATGTCATAATGCATTATTAATGCATTCGTAAAATGTTATATACATTTAAATTGTTTAACGTATTTAGGTATAGGTCATTTTTTTATTTGTATGTGACCAATATACAGTTTTTCATTTATCGGGATGAAACCCACCACCTAAACTTTACCCACATTTAAAAATTGTAAAGAAAATGTACACAGCTTAATATATTTCCATTAACGATTCCATTAATGACAAAGTATTTTAGGTTGTATCAACCAATGGCATAACAGTGTGATAGATATTGGCGAGTAAAAAGTATTTAAAATAGCCAATAATTGTGACACACGAGATAATGGACCTCCTCACATTGTACAGTAGTGCACAGGGAGTCTTCAACAACCAAGCAGTATAGGACCTCTGTAACAGTTAGATAATGGCACAAGCTACTTTACAGCCTGAGACATACGTATATCAGACCTTACTGTAGTGACCAGCCATGTGCCATCAACAACCAGTTCTAGAATACAGAAGGTCCAGGGGCCTTGGGCAACCAGAAAGAGCAGAGGTGATTCTTGAGACTACCCTGGGGGGGGGGGGGGGGGGGCTCTTTGTTTGCAGGTGGTTGTTTGGTGGACGTGTGTTAGCAGCACATGCTAAAGCTCTAGCAACATGACATGATCTCATGGTCACTGGGTTTCCACCCGTTTTGTTCTAATGGGGCCCTCTCCCGATCCCTTTGTTTCTCAAATCGCTGTCATCTGTGCCCTCTGCGCAGTTCAGCCTCTGGGATTGTTGTCAACGGAGAAGAAATGCTGGTCCGCCACCGGAGCTCCAGGAAGTGTGTAAATACACATTTCTGGGTTTAGGAAAAACAAGTCTGCATGTTTGATGAGTGCACACTGCTGTAAACCCGTCTCCCTGAGCATTTTTCCATTCGTCGCCATCTGTAGGCCCTGCGGCATGACATGATGCACTTTGTTAAGGATGAGCTTTTCATGCACGAGTTCCAGCTTTATGTAAGCTTACCGTTGCTGAAAGCCAAGAGCCCCTTTGATTGAATGGGTGTGTCGGCTAATCAATGTGCGTCTCTTGCCTTTGAATGCTCTCAATTGTTTCTTTCCCAAACTGGCTGTTGTTCAAATGAGTCCTTCAAACAACAAAGTCAACTATCCAAACACCCAATAGGCCTAGATGGAGATCTTTGCCTGTGCTTTGGCCATAATATACACACACACGTAAGAAATAGGATGTTGCCCAGCAAGACATTTTTAAAGCTTTATAGACAAGCAGTAGTAGTTTAGAATTAGATACAGAATTATTTTTTTCATATTATGTGTAGTCAGCCTCCCATTTTGTCAACAGAACGCGAAGTGCTTCTGATTTCATGCCGTGTAAATGTAATTAAAGTGTCTAGAAACACGCAATGAGATGACTCAGGCACTCTGGCAACAGCCTACATACAGTAGGTACAGTATTCAGTATAGTAAGAATAAACCAAATTAAGTGTGAATTAGGCTTCACACGTGCAGAACAACTCCTATATAATCAGTGACTTATTTTGCTTTGATATCTACATACAGTATATCAATTGAATTTGGAGTTTTCAACCGGAGGACCCATCTGATTATAACAGTAAAAACTGTAATATCCAATAAAAATAGAAATTACTTATGTGATTATATTTAAATACTTTTAGGGACAATGTATTAGATATAAGATCTTCAATAACACATTTGCCGTTGCTATATACACAGGCAGACATGTCATTAGTACCATATAACACCACATGAACACACTGAATATGCAGTCTGACCTGAGTATAGACAAAAGCCTTAACTTCTTTAAAGCAGAAGTCTTCAAAAAACAAGTCTTCTAGTTCTTGCATTATCTCTAAGATTCCCGTATGCACAAGGAGTCAGGTCACAAAGCATATTTCCTTATTATCGAGATGGGTGAAGAAAAGTAAGTAGGCCTATTTCAAAAGTATTTCAATTGAGGCTATAAAAAGAAACCCATTTGAGGCATTTAACTGTTAACTTTTATTGAGGAACAAAAAGGCCATAGTTACCACGATTACATGTTTAACACGACGGTCTAATATCTGTCTCAATGTCTCAATGCAACATGGTTAATATTCCAACTATGTAGTGGAATCAAAATTCCAAACAGATTACGTTCGCGCCCCGATTTGTGCTGCATGAATGTTCTGCGTGAAGCCTCGCCGTGGTGACACACACTTTGTGCAGGACCATATAA